>JXSR01S073216.1:106152-117925 GCA_000969725.1 Ophiothrix spiculata
AACAAGGCATTTTCAGAACCTTCGCATTCTTTACTGATATTCATCTGGACGTCGTCTGCTTGGTGAAATTCGGCCACGCCATCTTTGTCAATGGAATTCTCAACCACATTCAGCTTTTGAATCCCTTGAGGCATGGAACAGGTAACAACGACTAAAGAAAGCACAAGCACGGTCAGTCGAGTAGCCGCCATGATATTGGCATATGTCTGACACTTAAGAGCTGTTAAAATTAAATACCCAAAATTAAATTGTAGTGTAAGCTTATCTTTTCAACTCTCTGTTCCGTGCAGTCTGAGTTGTTTTTACCTTGTGACTATATTTACACAATGGAGTTATTGAGTGTGCTAGGGTCAAACAGACATTTCCTGTTCACTGTAGCATTATACAACTTCTCTTGGTCATGTGACGACCCTATCTAGGCTTAGCTCAATAAAGGACAGCGTGTTACTGGCGAGACCTTGGACTGGATTGCCGACTTTCTTCACTCTCGCACTCAATCAGTCCTTATTGATGATCAGCAGAGCAGTGAATCCCACGTATCATCTGGTGTTCTTCAAGGCAGCGCCTTAGGTCCCTTATTGTTCCTCATATACATCAATGACCTGCATGAGTGCCTTCATTCCTCAACAACAAGACTGTTTGACGTAGGCCCAGTTGATAAAAGTAATACATTTTTCAAAAGGAAATTTGACGAGTCCAATTATGTGATTAATTTTAGGTAAGTGTATACAGGAAAAAATTATGAAAGCTAAATGTCCCAACAATTAATGAGTCGTTTCATAGATTTTGAACATCCTCCGTATTTTGACCATATTGAAATTCGTCACCAAATGTATTATTTTATGGAAGGTCATGCTTCAATTAATGTTTGTGTCATCTGGATACACCCTTTCCCAACAAAATCTCATTGTGCCAAGTTGGTTGACCAAAATGCACTTTTGTTTTATTTTGAACCCTGTATAATTTTTACCCATCCCTCGAAATTTGACTTATTTAGGTAAAATTCGAATACATTGAAAATAAGCTTTCCAGCAATATATAACGTAGTGGGTAATAAGTAGATATTAAGAGTTGAATACAAATTGGCATGGTTTTACCCCGGGTTTTACCAATGTGTTTGTCTGAGACAAAAAAATAGAACCAGTTAAAGACTTACGTCATGCAATAAAAACCCAAATTTTTCTTTATTTTGGTCACAAACGTGACGAAATAGTTGCCCATTATTTTATGGATGTCATCATTACAACATTCAATTAATGACTGAATTAAGAGGCGTTCCTTGAATTTAATGCATATGCACTATTGGGATTAGCCTGGCTTTCAGCCGAATGTTATAAATAAATAAATAATATGTGTGTGTCATCTGGATACACGTTTTCCCAACAATATCTCATATAATTTGTGCTATGTATGTTGACCAAAATGCACCTTTATTTTATTTTGAACCCTGTATAATTTTTACCAATGTGTTTGTGTGAAACAAAAATAGGATAGGACTAGTAAATGATTTATGTCTTGCAATACCTTGAAATCTATAGTGTTCTAATTTGCAGTGTAACAATATCTTATGGTATATACCCGGGTATAATACATGTAGTATCAATGGTATCAAAGGCTTTTGACAAGTCAAGAAAATAAAAGTTGTATAGTTTCATTTTTTCAACTGCACTGGATACTGTATCTATATACTAATTCTTTTATTGCCATGTACGTAGATAAAATTCCCGAAAGAGCAGATCTCCGCTAGCTCTGCTCATAAAACCCCTCGTTTGGAAGTTCCTCTCACATTTGTCTGACATGGTTACTAATCACCAATGCTACACTCTTAGAACGCCAGGATCAAATATATGAGTAGTTTTCCGGATCACTTTATTTTGATCCTTTAAGGATCATTTTTGATCAGTTGTTGGATCGTTTTGATCCGTTTCCAGAATCCAAATAGATATCAACAAACGGATCAAGTTTACATTGATCAATTTTGATCCGATTTCCGGATCAATTACCCAGATAACACCAATATCGGTTTTCGATCGCCAATCTTGGCATTGGCATTATTTTACTAAGCAATATTGGGCTAATCTTTGCATTCTATGGGGATTTTGTTATTGGCATCACATTGGCAACCTAAATTGGTCCAATATTGGTACAAATGTTGGTAGGATATCATAATGCCATCGAATTAAGATTAAACACCACAGAAAATATATACACTATATTATACTCCATGATACTACACCTCGCTCTATGGCAAGTCTACAATTTGAGACACTTTAATCTATTTCAGCATCATTTTGACAGAAATATTTGATCCTGGAGAAGGAACATTTGATTCAGTTTGATCCTGAAGTAGGATCACAAGCAACATTTACATCCAATTAAGGATCATTATTTTGATCCGTTTCAGTATCATTTAACAAAAATATTTGATCCCATTTTGGATCAAACTCTTTGATCCTGCTTATCGGATCACTTTGATCCGGAAAGGGTAAGCTCATATTTGATACCTAAAATGGATAAAAATTGATCCTTTTTGTCTCATATTTGATCCTGGCTTTCTAAGAGTGTACATTCAGCCACATTTGGCTTTACCTTTTGCATATAAAATTCTTCAATTATTACAATCTTCAAAAAACAGTCCAGGACTCGTATGTTTGTAAAATTTTATTTTTTTCTTTGGATTCATCATTTTCTTCATTGTGATCATATCAAAAAAGGTGCGTAATTAAATGTCTCATATATCATAAATAACAGATATATGGCGCTTTATTGAAAGTAATTACGGTCTATGATAACAATAACTTGGATAAACATCAAATGAACGTCTTTGGACGTGGCTCCTTTTCGTCCTCATTTCTTCCGGTAGACTTCACAATAAGCCGTATAGTGTACTGGGTGCAAGTCTTATTACAAGTGTTCTCGGAAAATTTCGGCTCCTTGTTCAACCCACTGCCTGTAAGTAATGTCAAGAAACATGCGAAAAGGATCATTAGAATAAAGAGGCTTACCATAAACACCAATTTTAATTGCATAAACAGAAAATCTGATTTTTGCCATTTTTTCTTTTATGTTTTGTTACGTGAAACGCCGCATCTGATTTGATATTTTAATTAATTCAAATACCAATTTGACTATTAAATATTTTAATTTGCTTTCTTCATGATTTTGACTGCATATATTTTAATGTAGATAAGTCAAACTAGAACCAGTGTTTCTAATTCTCCGTCGCCTCTCACTTCTGTGCCCAGACCGTTATCAACATACTTTGTTTGATAATGGTCTCGAAGCCACATTTGAAAATAATGGCAAAGGCAACGAACTTTGAGCAAAAGAAACACACATTTATGAATAAAAATGAATAGACGTGTATTTATCTTTATATTTAATCTTGACAAAGTAGTGACAAGCATACACGTTTTATCTGAGACAATTAAACCTGGTTTAATTGTCTCAGCTTTTTTTTCTCATCAATTTGGGGACAGGTCATATAGAGATGTAATTGTAAAAAGTCCATCCCATTCATGTGTGATTGGTTGTATAGGGGGACAGACATGACGATGAGAATAAGGTACACGTATAATTCACCAGAGAAATGAAACGACGAGTCTGACGTGGCACCTTCGTATTTCGGTGCAACATAGCTTTTACCGCCGCCAGAGAGGTGCTATCAACACGTCTCTGACCACCTGTAAATTTAACAGTATTCTGCTGACAAATACCGTAAAAATAACAGTTTACTGTAATTTTTATCTAAACCAAAACACCTTAAAATACCTATTGCAAAGTTTGGGAATGTGTAAAATAAAAAAACACTTTCATTCATCATTAGTACGCAAGCCTGTACTGTGCGTACGGTAAAATGAAAGCTAATATACTGTGAAAACCTATCAAAATTACAGTAATTTGTAATATTTACGGTTATTGGTTGGCAGAATTGCTGCCAATATTTTACCGTAAAATTTACATTTTTTTCTATTTTATCTTTTTGTACTTGGTAGCGCAATTTTCAATTCATATGTATGCAACGTGTTGTACACATTCAGTCTTAGCTGTATATAAGAGCTCCATATTTAAATAATTTAATTATTGAAATTTGAACTGCAAAATACAGTATTTTCCTGTATTTCAAAGTACAGTTAGAAACTGTAAGTTTTCGTTGCATTTTCATCAAGGTGTAGTATTGTATCTATTGACAGAATTGTACCGTTCTTTAAAAATGAATGGAGTATTGCCATTGAATGGGAAAATGTTGTCAAAAAGACACAATCTTGCACTTCACTCTGCATTTTAAGGTATTTTCCTGTAAATTTGCTATTATTTGTTACAGTGAAGCAGCAATAAACCAATGAACTGCCTTGAATTTATGTACAGGTGATGTGATCTCAGACACCTATCTCGACACTTTCCTTTCATCAGCAGCAATCTTTTTTTTTCAGTTACCATCAACGAGGTTGAACATATTGCAGTAGTTCGTCCCATAATCAAGCCCATCATTTGGCAAGGTCGAATAGGAATATGACTGGGAAAAAAACCGGAAAATAATATATATTATTGTATTTTGTATTTTACAATTTCTTAAGGGACTGACAAGTTACAAGATGGTGGATGGTAGATCAGTAATAGGTCAACAAAACCGTTTACAAAATGCATTGTGATGCATTTACAAAACACTTGAACTAGGCTACTGTATAGCGTTATACAACTTTTCTTGGACATGTGACAATTATATATTTAATAATAGGCACACCGCCATGCATCAAACAATTTGTCTATTTCTGCTATTAACACATCTGTTATGTGTCCCTGTTATTGTTCAAGAGGTAATTTCATTTTTTTTAAGGAACAGGGGCGTAAGAAAATCCTAAAATAATCCTTGTAGTAAATTGTAGTGCAGTCATTATAGTTTGCTGTTATGACTAAGTATTGTATTGATGTGAGATACAATAGGAACACTATTGTGGCCAGACTATTTAATCTCTCGAAACATGGTGCCCACAATATTTGTATCGCCTGCATCAATCGTTCAAGAATGACACTTCTATGAAGAAAAATCAGGAAACAGAGAGGATTCATAAACTCAAGACAAACCATCCTCACGGCATCAATATGAAAGTTGTAATATACCTTTCTCTGCTTGACTCTGTGGATATCGCATAGCATCTAGAATGGAAGGAGGAAGATACCTAGAAGTTCCTGTATCTTATACCCTGACCTACACGTCTAACAAATAGACATATTAAATCAATCTTATCACATTACACAATGAGAGATCTTTGGGTAGTAACCATTTTCTTCAATCCTTCCTCGTCTATACTCTTTGGCTATTACATTGCCGAGTTAGATGAGTCTTTGTATCCATAAATTTCTGCATGTTTCCATTTTCTCAGTTTTGTGGACATTGCAATGCGTTATAAACCGGGGTGGGGTATTCTGACCGGATAACCACCCGCGTTACCAAAAAGGTAAGAGGTCTCGAGACTTGCAATATAGAGTATCAAAATCGACCTGTAGGATATAGAAGTCACCTCCTGACTTATGCTGATGATACTCTTATGCAAAACATGCTGGCATGATAATACTAACTTTTGCTTCCGAAGAGTCATAGAAATACACAACAAATTCGGATCTCAACAAATTCCACGGATTGACGCACCATACTACGTCATCACATCAATCTGTTCACCCCTTATGTTGTTATGAAAGGAAGTTGCAGATGGGTTGGGATTTGTGGATACAAATTCAGGATATTAATTATACGCTTTTGAATCGATCAATCCCATCAATCATGTCGATGATGTAAATGATGACTTTTTGCCGCGAGGAATCAGTCAAATGGCTGACAACATCAAATCAAGGTCAATATTGATCCATCAAAGAGATGACCTTGTTTTTATCATAAGGCTTTGAAATGCAGTGCAATTTTCTATCTTTGCTTAGAAAAAAAAAACAGTGACAAACTGTGTGTCTTTGTTGCTGAACTAGCCATTTTTTGACTTGCAGTTTCAATAAAATCGCTTAATGAGTAATCAGTATGTATATATTACCACTGGCAGTACTTGATACCGCAATGATTAAAGTAACTTGCGATTATTGTTTTATACTAGTTATCATGTTGAAAGATGATTAGTTAAGGTTTGGAATGTTTAAAACGATTTCCAGTGGTACAGACTTATATACAATGCATATAGTGTCTGGTCCTTGGCCACTATAGGTGTACTTGTGTAACGCCGAATACCCGTGATGTCCAAGATATCGTGATGTCGACAAACGCTTGCCGAGATATCAAGATTACGTCATATCATATCTGGGATTCAAAAAACAACAACAATACATTGTACTACAAGCTGGATATATAAGGGCGCGAATTGTACGATATAAACCGGAAGTTGGTGATTCACTCATATCTCGTGATTTCGGCATCGCTGTGCCAAAATATCGTGATAATATGTATCACGGGATCTCGGCGTAACACCTGCAATGATTGATCGACATAAATCGGTTAATGCCCGGCCCGGTCATTCGTCATGTTAAAATGAGAATTTTGAAGTCTCAGAAATGTTAAAACCCTGCAGAAATGATTATTCACGTGTCTTCTTCAAGAACCATAATGGCCCATCAACAAACCAGTAGTTAGAACTAATTTGTGTTTCCCGTTTTAGAGACAAAAAAGATTCTTTACAGTTATTTAAGTTTCAAATGGTGTACGTATAGGCATGTGCAAGTTCAAATTCAAGTCAAATCTGGCAGGTGCACGTGTCATAATAAGTCTTAGATCATTTTTCTGATATGTGACAAACAAAACGGCGCAATGACAAGCAGGTGGCTTGTGATTGTTCAGTGGTATCAACCATATCTGTCCAGTTGATGATGCTGATAATCATATTATAGCTGGCTGCAGAGTTGGACAGGTCAGACAATCCGCATTGAATCCGCGTCGTCATCAGCATGGCAAATAAAACAACTACCGTCAAATCTTGCAAAGACCCCATTAAATTGATTGGCGTTATAACCACCGCGGGTAAAGACCTGTTCTTGACATGTTTTTCTAAAGCTGATAGAAAAACCAAACTGAAAGCTCTTCCATTGTTACAGAAAGTCAACAATTTAGAAATCACTAGTGCAATATTCGACCGTGTCATCGTGTCGGGAATTGACAAAATGGATGGAGCTTTTCTTGCCAAACTTCAGACACAGACAGCAAAGATTCAGGATGATTTAGCCAATATCAAAGCGAAAGTGTCGTGCAATGAAAACTTGGATAAACAGTTGATAATGGGCGACTTTCAACTGTTTTGTGATGAGTTGGATGCCATTGAGGAACTTCTGCACTCGGTTGATGGGCGACTTGAAGCAGGTAAGTGTAATGTTAGTATTAAAGTCACTAGTAAAAATGTTGGGCCATTTAGTGATGATCTTGCTCAACTTGCAAACGTTGAATCTAACATGGGTTCAGCTACTAATCATGCTAATAGTAGGGATACGGTATATCATCGAGAAATTTTAAGATCATATTCAATTTTGATTTTTAAAAACATTCGAATTTTACTGTTTCCAAAGTAAAATGACACCAAGATCACCTCTGTGGGTCAAACGGTTCCGGAGATATTGGAAGTTTTTTGTGCGAAAATTTTGGCGCTATTTTGTGCTACAAATACGGGTAAATTGGAGAAATGACAACATAACGAATTTAAGGGAGTGCAAAAGTTACAAAAGAACTAAGATATTGATTTTTCAAATATTTGTCTTCTACCAGTGCCTGATAATAGCTAAAGCATTGAGAATATCAGCCCGAATTTGAGGTCATTTGTTCAATTTCACTAAATGGACCCATCTTTTTTCATTTGCCAAAGTGTTTCATATATACAGCGGGTGTAGGGTGAATAAAGATCACGGCAACACACGCAAGTATATTGATTGATTGATTGATTGATTGATTAAACGATTTAAACTCTGAAGTTATCGTAATCTGTAATCTTAGGTTTAATCATCAAAAAAGAAATAATCATCGAGACAAGTTCAAAAAATACTTTAACATGTTTAAAGGTTTATCATTTGAATCATTTTATAGGGTGTCTGGCAGTACTAATGTCATGTACTTATGAATAAGTATCCCTGATGAGTATTGCAGAAACTTGACGTGTGAAATGTCTGAGAACACAATTTTGAGTATCATACAATTTTGTTCGGGTACTCAGTGCCCCCCCCCCCCCAAACACACACCAGACTAGTAGTAGTTGCGACTACATGAAGTCCCCTCTAATGAGAAAAAAAGTAAGTTCACAATTCTTCAAGCAACTTGCAAATATTATTTTTCTTTTTCATTTTTTTCAGAGTACAAAAGTTTCGTAGAGCATGCCATCTACAAAATCAACTTACAGATGATTCAAGCGGATATCAAGCTCTTGGAATCTGAACGAAGCAAAAATAAATGCGTTGGCAGTCTCCGTGACCTCCAGGAAACTCGCAGGATTGCTGAACTCCGTCTTATCGACGCATTTGAAGTATCCGCACTAGAATCGGAATCGCGGCAATTGATAGAGGCTGATCGACATAAGAAGAAACTTGAGGCTCGTGCAGTTAAAATGGAGAAAAACCATACTGAAGTTGAGATGGCTCACATGGAACTAGGAAGAGAACGACAGGAAGCATTGGACAAATATTTGGAGGGTGTACGTGTAAGATTTCAAGCCATAAAATAATAACACCTTGACTTTCATATAATTTATGATTTAATAACATTTTGAAAATAGAAGATTTATAATAGTTGCTTTAAGTCAACACACACGGTTGCTCATATAGTTGGAATGAAAATATGTTTACAACTTATGTTGTTTTTGGTCATATTTGATAGCTAATTAATCGTGTTGGGTGTGAAATGGAACTCTGAATGTGATCAATTTTCTCATGTATGTACTGGTAAGGAGGCAACAACAAAAATGGGTCGCACAAGCTTACCTATCAAATCTGACCAAAAGCAACACAAGTTTCCGGAAATGTTCATCATATTACATAAAAAAGTGGTAAAAATATTTTTATTCCAACTATATGAGCAACCGTGTATATCTTCCTAACGTGTAAATACTCCCTTATGTAAAAGAGTAAACTTTCACTCTGCATGTCTTAAGCTGACTGAAATTTCAATCTTTAACTCTGAGGAGTGAAAATTCACTTTTTAGGAGTGGAAAAAGAGTGAAGATGTTGACTCCTTTTTAAGTGTGATCACTGCAGCACTCTTTTCCGAGTAAACACGCTTATCATTCGGAAAAGAGTGCATAAAGATTCAAGTTGTACTCTTGAGACCATGCCCGTAGCCAGGATTTTTTCAAGGGGGATGCGGATTTTCAAAAAGTGGACCTTTTGGAGGAAGCATTTTCGTTTTGGTGGACCCTAAACTAATTTTAGTAGTTTTGTAGCAGTTTTCCAAGCATTTTGTGTTACATTTACTTGATTTGGTGCTTTAGGTGTTCTTTTGGTGGTAATTTCGGGAATTTTTGTGGACCTTTTTTGTACATTGACAAATTTGGGGGTGTGATGCCTCCACTGCCGCATCCCTACCCCCCCCCCCCCCCCCCCCACCTGCTACGGGCTTGCTTGAGACAGAGTGAAATGTTACTCTTTTACATTAAAAGAGTACGGGGGTATTCTATAAGTTTGTGGCCTGAGGAAGAAGACGATGATCTATGCAGTGTCTATTAATATGTTGTGTAGTTCAACTAAATTGTTGATATTTCCGAGTTTCAA
Organism: Ophiothrix spiculata; assembly: GCA_000969725.1. Lineage (NCBI taxonomy): Eukaryota > Metazoa > Echinodermata > Ophiuroidea > Amphilepidida > Ophiotrichidae > Ophiothrix > Ophiothrix spiculata. The sequence goes on from JXSR01S073216.1 coordinate 115,891, forward strand.
ATTAATATCTCCTTTCTTTTTAATTGTACAGAAACGTAGAAATTGCTTGATAGGACTCCTATAAAGTTTATACAGGGTGTCCCAGAAAAAAACCTTAACATCTTTGCGTGTAATTTTCTTGGATTTAATGCATAGTTATAAAGTATGTAAAGATAACATTTTAAAGCCCTTGAAATGAACTTTTAGATATCGTTTGTTTCATTTCAATCGATTGTGTACAACAAAAGTAATGCTTTGTCAATATTTGGATGTAAAATATTCTGGTCCTATTTCACGATTTTCTAAGTTCCCTGCCTTGAATGAAGCTCTATTGAAAATTGCCATTGATCTGCTTACTCAACCGTAGCAATGTTTACTAATTTATTATGTGCATGCTCTCTTTTATCTGTGCTGAAAAAATGAATAAATTTGATGCAAAAGTAGGACAGATATGATAAATTTTCCAAGTTGACCCATTTTTATTCCATGCAGAAACACCCCTATACTTAATCATGTTTATGGATAAAAATCATGAAACTAGGGTCACTGGACCAAACAAAAATCCACCTAAATATTTGATAAAACATAACTACCGATTGAGATGAAACAAACGGTATCTGAAAGATCAATTCATTGACTATAAAATGCAACCTTTACATAGTTTTTGCCTATCCGTTAAACCCAAGAAAATTACACGCACAGATTGTAAGTTGTTGTTTTTCTGGGACACCCTGTAGCATTAAAAATCGATAAAGGAATAACCATTGTGATACCAAAACTTCCCATATTAATCTAGCATTGTTGAAATCTGCACCGGGAATCTTCAGCCCAACAATTTTCATGTTACTTAACAGAGCATGGAAAAAAGAGATCTCTTTTTTCCATGGACAGAGTAATTCCTGACACCCTTTTTGTGGAATTGGCGGGTGGATGTATATGAACTGGGGAGAATTTTACGTCAGTCATATGTTGTTTCTTCAATTTTCAAGGTCAAAAATCAACTCTTATCGCAGAAACACCTCTAATTGGCAAGTTTTGAATTTCTCTAAAATAATAATGAAAGGAGATATTTACTTGAAACCTTGCAAACATTCATCAAAAGTAGCCTTGATTCAAGGCTGACAGGTCTGGGGTTGGTAAAAATATGGCCTTTTTCTTTATTCTTTTGGTTTGTCTACTTTATTAAAATTATGGGTCTGGGGATAATAAAATGTGGTCATTTTTCTTTGTTTTTCTACTTTTCTTCTTTTTCCTATTTCTAAAACTACTAAAAATAACTTTTGCAAGCAACACTTTAAAACACTGGATTTATATTAACACTAGTCCAGTGAAGTACAGCTAAATAAATCTCAAACATTCATGACCAAACACCTCTGGAAACATCATGGAAAACCTCCCTTGCAAGTCATAATAATATTGGGTTTAAAGACTACCCTGATATCATTCCTTAATTTTCTATGATAATTAATATTATATTGAAACTTTCAAATTCTTTCTGGTTTGCTAGACTGGCTTACATGAAAAATCATAGTAGGGAGGATAAGATACAATTTAGAAGAGCCAGGAAGTAATATAAAACATGATTTTTAATAGTGATTAATCTTGGTATCAGGGTAATTTTAAACACAATCTGGTATAAAATTATGGCTTGATTATAGGATGAAAACTGCTGGTCATTTTAAAAGTAGATAGGCCTCCGATAGGCCTACTATATAGTAAATTCGAAAAGAAACTTAGATAATAGAAAAGAGAAAGAAGAAGAAAGAAAATATTTTGCCATCTCCGGCCAAGTCAGCCTCGAGTCGAGGCTACATCAAAAGAGTTGTACTACTGGCATTTCAGGCTCTGATGTCATTTGGATGTGGGAGTATCTGTCTCATAAAGAATGGTTGGATTAATGGACATTGGCAATAAGAATGCTTCACTTCTCAAAATTGTTCACATTAGCTTAGTTCAAATGTTCTGTCCGTTATCTCATTAAAGGACAAAGGATTTTGTTAACTAAATCGTAAATGACAATAGAAGTATCGACTTAATTTTACCGCACAAAAGAGGC
>JXSR01S073218.1:41585-57444 GCA_000969725.1 Ophiothrix spiculata
TGCTAGGGTTTATTGTTAAGAGAGGGGCAACCGACATTTGAGGACCAAAAAGGTACACCAAAAATCCTTTTGGCGTAGCTTTTGAAAACTGACGAGCACAAAAAGGTCTCATAAGCGCACAGACAACTAGAAACGATCTAATGTCAATCAAATTTCAATTATTCAATGAAGAAAATGATACAAAGTTACATTTTTAATGATTTTCAAAAACATTTCTACTAATTTTTTTCTTGAAATAAAGTTATCTTGAAAATAGCAAATCACAAGAAAAGGATGAACAGAGGGGCCCACAAGGGGAGGGGATGAACATGTTTTTAATTAATACCTTGTGTCCTCTGCAGCTCTGAGAGATAGACAAATCAACCTGCATTATCAGGACCTGCATTGTCGGCCAGCATAGGTGTTTTTTTCCAAATTCCTTGTTTCAGAAAAGATCAAAAAGAAAGTAATTTGATGAATTTTTCTCTTTCTCTCTCTCATTTAGAATTCAACTGAAGTCATCAATAGGGAGAAACATGTTGCAGCGTCCATCAAAAATAATATTGGAATTAATGCCAATTATCGCAGGTTGGAACAAAATGACATAAGCGAAATTGGTGTGAAATTATCTTCAAACTCTACTGATATAAACAATGTGGACTCCATATTGGATGTTAAACTGCCACAAGTTGGTGGGAAAGATGCCATCCCTAAATACGACAAGGTAACTGCAGATTTCTTACAACTAGACACCTGTCCAGCATGCTTTGGGTCATCACTGTGTGATCAATTTGAAACAGGGCAGATCACTATAGATACACACGCAGAAGGTTTGGCCAAAATCAAAAATGTGTATTTTGGATTCTGGGATGGTTACAAGACCGACTTTTCTGAACATCATCTACCCGTTGTTGTCAAAGGCCTTGTAAATGAAGGAGAATTGGTAGCATTTGAGAAATATTTACAGTGCAATGTGTCGGACATTGGCGATGAGGATACGACCACTAGATGCGATGTCGGAGAAAAAATTATGGCATCATCACTTGCCAGTCGGCAGATTTTTCAGATGGACTTTGTGCGCAAGGAATTCTATAAGATTGCTCATGATAATCCAACTGCATTGGGGTATGTATGTATTTCAAAAATGAATGAAATCATGATTATAACACATATACTACTTGCATTAATTATTTGGTCATTTGTTATTGAACAGGCCTTACCATCCTGCTCTCTGTATGACCTTATATCATAATCCAGTTATTCAGGCATCATCACTTGCTAGTCATCAGATTTTTCAGATGGACTTTGTGCGCAAGGAATTTTATAAGATTACTCATGATAATCCAACTGCATTGGGGTATGTATGTACTGTAAAACATGAAAATTTCGCGGCATCAAAATTTCGCGAATTGACAAACTATGACATTTTCGCGGCATCAAAATTTCGCGAATCTGCAAAATTGCATGATTGATGAATGGGTGACAAATTCAGCAACCTTTGTTTCACTCTTTTTATTGGCGTTTTTCAAACAGATTAACATGATTTCACAACACATACCTACCAGTTTAAATGATTATTTTCTTGATGCATGAAATAAAAAAGTTACTAAAATAAAAGAAACCTTGGGAACTTGCTGAGTAGCTCTAAATGATTTACACAAACAGGCATGATTATTGTTTATGCTACGATCGCGACCGGCTGTAAACAGTGCAATGAACTGAATGGGTTTGACTTCCGGGTCAAAAGGCAGCGATGTTATGACGTAATTGTCGTCATCAGTCAGCTGTTTATGGGATCGTTGAGTGGAAAAAAACATCGGAATGAATTCTCTTTTATAGCAAATCTTTCTCATTTTTAGTGGCTTTGTTAATTATGTTTATAGAACAAAAATAAAACAAATCTACACAGTGTAACGATGTTTTGGCTGGGTCTCTGAGCCGAGGTAAGCTTATGTTGCCTTGGCAAGCAAATAAATTAAATTTGGTGAAGATTTTTATTTTAGCAATGCCTATGCTACATGTAATCAAGAAAATTTCGCGTGCATTTTAATTTCGCGAATAAAATGGACTCGCGATATTCGCGAAATTAAAATGCACGCGAAATTTTCATGTTTTACAGTATATCAAAAATGAATGAAATCTTTATTATAAGTTACATGTACACTTGCATTAATTATTTGGTCATTTATTATTGAACAGGCCTTACCATCCTGCTCTCTGTAGGAATGTGTACATTTGGACCAAGTATACTTTAGGTCCCATCCAAAATTTTACGGTTTAGGGTTAGGGTTAAGGTTAAAATTAGGGTTAGGGTTTGTTTAGGGTTAGGGTTGGGTCATGGTTAGTAAGTTAGGGTCAGGTCATGGGTTGGGGCAAATTTTTGATGTGACCTAGTGAGTTACTTTCTTACCATGTATACTTGAGGTCCCATCCAAAAATTTAGGGTTGGGGTTAGGGTTAAGGTTAAATTTGGGGTTAGGGTATATTTAGAGTTGGCAACTGGTCATGGTTACTGTGTTAGAGTCAGAGTGGGGTCATGGTTTAATAAGTTAGGTCCAGGTCATGGATTAATGAGTTAGGGTCAGGTCATGGGTTGGGGTCAAGTTTTTGATGGGACCTAAAGTCTACTTTTTCCATACTTTCTGAGTTTCTGTTCTTCTGCAATGCTGTGCCTTTTTATGCTGAAGCTTAAAAACAATTTTGTAAAATGATTTTGTGGCAGTATGAGTATTGTGCAGTAAAATGGAAATATTGAAGTAAAAAAGACATGTGACATATTCATACACTCCGCGTGTCACCTACAATGTATAGCCAATCAGAATGCAAGTAAATATGTGGAGATGATTAAAAATTCACAAAGCACTGGGCTTGTTGTGTTCCAGTTTGTCTGGTGGGCGTTTAGTGCGTGTGAAAGTTTCTTTGTTTTGGTCGGGTGATGATTTATTTAGTTTTGGATAAGTCTCTGACTGTGATGGTCATATGAAGGCCAGATACTAAAAAGTACAATAGTTCAAATGTTTTCCCAAAGCAAAATTTAGTTAATAGCTTTCCTGTACAATTTTGGGCAAAAAAACATGAATTTTGGATCTTTAATAGCACCAAACTTACAGATTTTTGCCCCAAAATAACCTTACCATCATGTTCAGTATACAAATCTGCTTCTAGAAGTGTATACTTTTATTTAGATTTAATTATCCATTGCTGAGTTACAGAGCAAAAAACGTTTCTGAAAACAAAGGGTTGACTCCTTAAATATGTAGTTTTGAACTTTAAAATCCAAATTTGTCATAAGATATTTTCTCTTGTATTTTTGATCAGACTTGCAATGTGTGCAAGCCAGCGCCTTCTTGACAACATTACCAGGATGTACCCTGACTTTGACAGCGAATCAGAATCTTCTCCACATGTTGCCATGCTGGCTACGGCTTTTGTTCTCAACCCCGAAGGTGTGGTGACAAAGGTGAGTGTTTCCACGACAACAGCACTAAAATTCTTGTGTTTCAGTCATGAAAAATAGAATAATAATTGAAATCTGGCTGGGCCAATCACAGCAACTGCTCACTGCAGGATATGGTCATGACCAGTGTTTCCGCTAAGGTTTTTGAGCTTGCGCCAATTCGAGCAAGTTTGATAAAGTTTAAGAGGTGCTTGTGCCAAAATTATGAGCTGTGGCTAAAAATTGGCTCAATAAAGCTAGAAAATTATCATTCTCACACATTTTCAGTAACTTGTGGCGCCAATTTTCACCGCTCCTGCACCAAACACTGGTCATGACCCCTTGAATACAATAAGAAGAATCTTTAACAATCACTTTGTTAATTACTGGTGGATTGATCAAAAATTGTTCTTGTTGCAATGATATAATTATCTATATCACTGATTGGTAAATTTGCACTCTATTCTTTATACATTTTAGTAGTGTCAGAATGTTGTTGGCTATATCAATTATGGTCTATTGATATCAAATTCTTTTAAAATAAGAATATTTGATTATTAAAAGCAGCCCTAAGTGAAAGAAAGAGGGTTGGTTATAAAAAGCTCACTTTACTCAAATGCCGATGAGTTGTTTCTATTTGAACACAAGAGTGACACGTACAGGTCATCAATCATTCGCTATAAAACTGAATTTAATCTTGGAGCCCTGTTGAAGATAAGCTTCCTTTAGCTTACTTGGTACCAAGCATAGATTAAAGAAAGTCCAGATATGAAACTTGTCTATTTGCACCCTAAAAATCCGGCTAAGTTAGGGGATTGCGCCACGCGGGCGCCATGCCTAGACCGACGCTGCGCGAGTGCGTAGTGACTCCGCTGTGCGTTGTGTTGCGCGCTACTATTTCTTGACTACAACGCAATACGCATCTTACATTTTGCCGCCATTTGTGCGTGAGCAAAGAACAACGCTTGACTGGCTTGAGAGCCGCATTCTCAGTCAAATTACCATTTAGTTGCCAGAGTACGGTACCAAGTACCAAGTTGAGTTTCCTTGGCGAAAGCCTAAACAAGGTGATTTTTTTTATCTATTCCTGTTGACGATACATTCAGGATGTGAAACTTTGCCATTTCTAACCACATGTAACTGAGTAAAGCTGGTTTCAGACTTGCCTGTCGTGTGGTCGTACGACCAGCGTGACATCAAAAATTTAAAGTGCGCAAACTCGACCTTGTCGCATCTCCTTGCCGTATGACAAGCCGATATATATCGATTACCCTGTCGTGATGGTCGCAAAGACACAATATTTTGAGTTGGAATAAATTCAACCGTTCTTGCGACAGACCATTGCGGCAATATGCAAATGTGTTGTGCTACAGTACGACAACTCAAAATTGCAAATGTTTCGGGTGCCGCAACGACACGGCTAGTCTGAAACCACCTTTAGTCCAGATATCTATGAACTCCTCTTTCCTCCCCATGCAGTTTTGCCACCGATACCTTCCAGGATTGTCCAAGTATTTTCCCAAGTATTATGGTGAATGTGGCCGTATGATTGTAGTTCAGCCTGGGGGAACACCGTTGGAGAAAGTACTGAATGACAGCTGGCAGGTAATGTAAAACATCAACATTTTAAAACATGGTCCAGTTTTTAAGATTTTGTTTTCAACCTCATACTTGGTCCAGCGTTACTGTGCAAAATTAATTATGGATACCATAATTAGACGCATATTCATATATATCGTCAAAACAGAACATCTCAAAAAGTTTGAAAAATAGTTAAGGCAATCAGACCATGCTTCTTCAAATACATGTAAGCTGATTTATTCTGATCCTGATTCTGATTATTCTGATTTATTCTGATGATACAAAAAGTTTTTTGTATCATATCAGTAACACAGAAATTTTTTACTTAAATATTAGTCACAATTACTTTTGATGAAAACTGCTTTTGGTCGAAGGTCATCTTTCAGGTGCTTTTAATATCTGATTAGATGATAAACCAAATGTGACTGTTTATGAAGGATACAATGTGTTATGAAGATGTATGTTCTCATTCATCGAGTTAAAGTAAATATGTGAAGTAAATAAATCTATAACTGGTACTTACTTTGCAACTGTGTGACGTTGCGACCATTACCAATGGTCTTCAACAGGCATCTGATTCCTTGAATTGGTCACATGACAGACGGCTAGTGACGTCACGGAGTGCTTGGTCCCACACGTGAGATAAACTATAGCATAGGCCCCCTTTCTTATTGAGGGTCAGGTTCTCAATTCTCTCCCATATGCTTGTGGTATTGTTCCTCCTTATCTCACATGTGGGACCGAGCACTTCATGACGTCACTAGCCGTCTGTCACATGACCAATTCCTGGAATTAGATGCCTGATGAAGACCATTTTTAATGGTCGCAACGTCACAAACTTGCAAAGTAAGTTCCAGTTATAGATGTATTTACTTCACATAGATACTATGTGTTGATTCATATCAAAATTAATAAACATCTACTACTAAAGATAGTGAGATTTGTGAATTTGGCCCATTGTTTCAGTTTACAAGTGATGCGCACTATTATTGAATGAAAGTCTGATATCAGATGGGTGGGGAATTGTTGAAGACCAATATGATTCCCATGATTCAATATTGACCAAGACCATTTGATCCTGCAGGTGAGGGTGGACATTGCCTGGCAGCTCCTGCAGATGACGAATGACTTCCTCACATTGGACTCTGATTGGTTGATTTTCTTTGTGGACATACGATGGGATAATTTCTGTGTGAGCGACCATGGCCAACTTCAGCTGATTGATCTGGAAGATGTGATGGTTGTGGACAGAGAAGAGGTTAATGAAAGTAAGTTTTCCTGCATTTTGAAGGGGCATTGGACAAACTTTTCCACATGCATTTTGAGATTTTTGCATCATTTGAATTATGAGCGGTAATAATGACAGTATGCAAAGTTTCATAGTCAAATTCAAACCCTTTATATCAAAATATTTAGATATTCTTTTATTTCTAATTATCGTTGTCGACAACGATAAATACTAGTACTGCCCTCTATAGTTGAATTTTAAAAATTGACATTTTCAAGAGATCTAATGAAAATTTCAAACTTCTTTTGATTTATCTGCAATCTATGGTGTATAAGAAATGTTTTACAAACAAATCTTTGGTTCTTTCTTGATATATAGCATCAAAATACGTTTAGAGAATAGCGTCATACCCAAGATCAACAAACAAAATTAAATTAGATTTGTGACTTTTCTGAAGGTTTTCATCATAATGTTCCTCATCAAAATGTTCCTGATATTTAGTAATTGACTGTTATTTACAAGCATATGAAGTGTAAATCATCCATGAATAAAATTTCAAAATTTTGTCCAATGCCCCTTTAAGGGGAGACCACATAGATTTAATCTGGAAATTTACATCGTAAGCTTTTATTTGCTTTTTATTTGATTTCAGTAGAATGTTCTCTTCAAAAGTTACATCCATTTCACTAGAATGGAGTGTCACGAAACTCATCCAAATATATTTTTCTGCTATAGAAACATGTGTACAGGGTGTCCCAGAAAAACCTTACAACCTATGTATGTAAGTTTCTTGGTTTAGCCCATGAATTGAACTTTTAGATACCGTTTGTTTCACTTCAGTCAGTAAAAAAGTTATGTTGCATCAAATATTTGGGTTGGTTTTTGTGTGGTCCAATTTCATGATTATTGGCCATAAAGTAGAGGTGTTTTTGAATGGAATAAAAATGGGTCACCTTGGAAAATTTACCATAACTGTCTTATTTAACATCAAATTTGTTGATTTTTTTAGCACAGATAAAAGAGAGCATGCACATAATAAATAAGTAAATACTGCTACGATTGAGTGAGCAGATCAATGACAATACTCAACAGAACTTCATTCAAGAGGAACTAATTATCTGAAAAACCCAAGAAAAATGGCATGCAAATATTTTAAGGTTTTTCCTGGGACACCCTGTATTATATTTCTTATGTATTTTATTGTCTTTAATGGAGCATTCTTAGTCAATGAGTGTGAATTCACTTCCTTATAAGGAATAATTGGCTGTCCATTATGAGACAATATATGACAGTGCGTTAGTGTATATGCGCTGTGGACCCGCGCATTGAAAATTGCGGCGCGATGTAGATATACGCACACATCTGACGCGCAATTCATTACTTAAATTGGAATGTTTTGTTTGAATAGGGGTGTACATTTTTCCAATAATGATGACTATTGCTTTTTGGCAAATAATTGACTTCATTCTTGGATCTTAAAACATCTCAAATTTTTGACCAAGAATGAGAATAAAAGATAATATTTATTGTTTTGCCAGTCATCCATCGTCTCATAATGGATGGGCTTACATCATTTTTTGTTCTCTATATAATTAAGAAATTGAGTTAAAACACAATCAAAGATGGATTTTTACAGTTTTTTTTTTTTTTGCAATTCAGCTGTTTTTTCGACAGATGAGTCATGACACAGAGCCCAGAGAAATGGTTCCGATCACTAAAGGGCTATGTGTCATTTATGCTTAAATTTGAGCTGTAATGCTCTCTCTAGTAAAAATCGAGTACCAAAATAGTACAACATTCCTTAGGTGCACATTTAGAACATCATTTAAGTACAATTTGAGTACATTTAAAAATAGTACACAAATTTGTACTATATTTGTACTAAAACTGTACTATAATTGTGTTCCAAATGTGCATCTCAGGGATCTTGTACTAGAATTGTACTCGATTTTTTCCAGGGCTCCTTGATTATACTGGCTGTCACTATTTAATATCGACTACCAAAAAGCTGTAAATAATTGGCTGCGTAAATTTAGTCCATATAGAAATTCATCTGTGGTTTTTTTTTCCAGAAAGACATCACCCTGGCCCAATACCTGATGATAAACCTTGCAACGAGGATTGTCTCTTTGACGTGGCCAGATCCATCTACAAAGATAACACCAATCAGTGTGGAAAAATGGCAGACTTTGCTGCACCAGTGATGTATATGTTGATGTGTCAGAGACTGATATCCAATCTTGAGTCAACCAAGTACATACAGATATTTGATCATACTCGGAGCAGGGATGTTGACCGTCCAGGTACGTTACATGACATGTGTAACGATCAAGGCACTGTCAGCTTTGGTGGAATTCTTGATTGTGGCATATGATGATATGCCACTTTTTTGTGCTAAAATATCCTAGGAATATTGTTATAAGATAATTTTACTACTATTCCAGAACTCTTGTTTTGTTTGAAATTTTCAACAGAACTTTTCCACATCCTCAGAGGTTTGTAGAAAAGAATGTATCAGAACCTTCCCACCATGCCTTGCTTCTAATTGAATTTTTGTGTGGATTTTAATGAGAGGGTTTAGTGATGAAACATATCTGAAATGCAAATTAGGATGAGGTCTTTTAATTGCGCTATGCTTCATTATATACTAACTCTCTCATTAAAAACCGTACAAAAAATCCATTGGAAGCAAGGCATGATGGGAAGGTGCTGATATCTTCTTTTGGTTTGTGTTATGACATCTAATTTCCTGCGTCTCAACATAACTGGCTTCCTACTTGCTGTTTGCTGCAAAAAAACATCCTTCTTTAACAACTTAACCCTTTGAACCCTGGCCATTCTACATGTATCTGTACCGCTGACCTGGCCCAACCCGAAAGTTTAAAAACACAATATAAACCTAAAGTTACTTTGATTTTGATTTTCCTTGCTTTACCTTTTCATTTTAGAGTAGTCTGATTTTTTCCAATAACCAGTATTCATAAAAGAGGACTTTTATGTCGACCAACATGTTCGACATTTACATTGTAGTCTATGGCGAAGTCACATTTCTTTAAATTTTGATCAAATTTACGAAAATATAAGGAATTGTTTACCTCTGTCAAGTAAATAAGAGCAAACTGACGCATCAACCATGGGTTCAAAGCTTCACTGATGTTTTCCGATATAAATAAGACCATTGAAAATTGTAACTTACCATGCCTGTTGACAGACACATCAAGTTCCTAACACTTAACCTAAAAGCCGGTAAACCGGCTCATCAGGTATATGAGCCATGTACATGTGGGCTAGTTTATGACTATCCCAAACACAGATAAGTGTCCCAACTCCTTCAGAGCTTCAAAAACAAGAAGGGACAATGTTGTCTGGTTTGATTTGGTATTTGAGGGAGCAGGTTGGGTTGGCATAGCTGTAGTTCCCTCGCCTTGCACCAATAAGGTCCCGGATTCGATTATTGAGCTCGACGCTTTATGTGCATTTGGTTTTCAGTCCATGCTCTGGTTTCTCCGGTCTTCCTTCTGCAACTAAAAACTGAATTTAAAAACATCTTAGAGCCCTGTTGAAGATAAGCTTCCTTTAGCTTACTTGGTACCAAGTACCAAGTTGGGTTTCCTTCATGGTGAAAGCCTAAACAAGATGATAAGAACTATGAAGCATTGACAATTATATTGGTAACTAACTACTTTATGGGACACATGGTACATCGAAATCTAAAGCAAATTGCTAGTTGCATGTACTCAAAGTTCTTGAAATGTGGTGAAGAGTGCATCAATGTATTTGTAATGTGCAAGTTGTAATTCAGTAATGGAAGTTGGTAATGGTACCCTTCCCTTGTAAGAAAACCAGACCCATTGAACTGCTATGAAGTTAAAGCAATACTATGAACTTTTGACCTAAAATGGATTTGAGTAAAAACAGCCTAAAATATGACTATCTAAGAGCATTTTCAAGTGTATTTTGTCAAAAACCTGTTCAACCACCAAAAAAATGATACAAAGTACATATATATGATATACTAATACACTTGGAATTAAATTTGGGATCCCAAATTTAAAGGGGCATTGGACAAGTTCAGCATCATCCCCAAACTTTCCCCCAAGCATTATGAGATTTTTGCATCATTTGAAGCATTAGCGGTAATAATGACAGCATGCAAAGTTTCATTGTCAAATTCAAACCCTATATACCAGAATATTAGATATTTTATTTTTTAATTATCGTTGTTGACAAAGATAAATACTGCCCTCTAGAGTTGAATTTTTAAAATTGGTCTTTATAGGAGATATAATGCAACCTCCGAATGTCTTTTGATTTATCTGCAATTTATGATGTGAAAGGAATGTTTTACAAATAAATATTTGGATCTTTGGTTCCAAGATCAACAAACAAAATAAAATTCAATTTTTTGAATTTTCTGAAGGTTTAGATCAAAATTATCCCCATATCTGGTAAGTGACTGCTATTTTCTAACATATGAAGTGTAAATCATCAACAAATAACGTTTCAAAATTTTGTCCAATATTGCCTTTAATTAAAAAATGGCCATAACAGAAAAAGTAAGCATCTTTAAGCCAAATCCTTTGGAGGGTGTCAATATCTATAAAAAACAAACCAAAAAAAACGCAAAAGTAATGAGTGACAAAATGCATTATTTTTGCACAATTTCATAAGCAATGATTAGAATATAATAGTTAGATATGCAAATGAAGTACCTGACATCAAAAACATTTTACTTATCATTTTCAGCCAAAATCTTCACAAATCAAGCAATATAATTGATAATCAAGTATAATCAACAATTTGAATTTTGTGTAAAAGCCCCCTCACTTTTGCACAAATAAGAATTAACAAAAAATACCAATAAATAGGCTTAAAATTAACTAAATTTCAACCAAAATGAATTCAATTTTGACAATGAATTAAAAGCTTAATTATTCGATACATTGAAGTTATTTGTACTGCTTTTACAACTTTTTGTGAAGCAAAATATGAAATTTTGGTTAAAAAATGAATAAATGTCCATTTCAAACAACAGTGGCAAGGGGCAGCCTTAAAAAAAGCTTAATTTCAGAGCCACCACAATCTCAAAGAGGTGATCTGCTTTAACACTATTGGCAAGGGGCAGCCTTCAGTGAATGGCCAATTTGAGTCATCAGTGGGAAGTGACGGCCCACATGTCTTTATAATATATTTGTCCTGAAGAAGTCAGAGCTACTCCTGACGAAAGCTTGACAGTTCAATACTTGTCCGATGGCGAACCTGTTAAAATCTACCAATTGCATTGTAATTTTATTGCACCTTTCCTTAAAATGAAACTTGCCATATGCGTGCGAGCATGTTATGTGAATGCGTACATGAAATTAAACAATGCACTACGCGATAAGCAGAGTGCAATTATCGAGATTTTTGAATGCGCAAAAGTTTCCAACTGTCCAATTAGATTGACAATTTCAATGCGTTCTTATAGCAGAGTGTATGAATTGAAAATATAGGTGTTGTATGTACTAAACTGACATTAAATATTGCATCAGAAGATTTTATTTTTAAATTTAGATACAATTTCCTGCAAAGAATAAAAAAAAATATTTAGGCCACACTAGTTTAATCGTTTGTCTCAAAGCTAATTAGTTTAAACATGCCCATTAACATCGCCAAATTGTCAAAATTTGAATTTTTCTTCAAATGTTTTTTTTAAATTTTTTCGAAGATCACAAAATGTGTCCTGTGGATCGCAAGATCATAACAGCCTAAGTAATACAACATACCTGCGAGTATATACAAATTAAATATCAATGGATGGAAAATGAATGGCGAAAATGGTAAGTGTAACGCCTGGTATAGTTTAAAAAAAATTGAACTAAAAAAAGAGAAAAGAATAAAAAAACGCATTCCGCATTAAATTTTCAGTCTCGAGAAATAAACGAAATTAAATCCCTAGTGAAAATTAATCACACTAGGTGAGCTTTGAGACAAACAATTAAATTAGAGTGGCCTTATTGTTAGTTCACAATAAATCATAGCTTGTTAATGTCCTTGACTTTTGCAATTTATCCACCAGATGGACTACTGCATGGCATTCCATCGGAACTCGAACCCAAGATGTCTGAGCTTCTCTATGAGTGTGTGTTCGAATCTAAGCCAGGAAGTCGTTTAGATGCAGTCAAAGAACTCATGATCATATTAGATGCTGTTAGAAGGAGTAATGAATAGAATGTCAGCCTTGAAGATGAGTAACAAGTAGGATGTTAGCCTTGGAGAGGATTAATGAGTAGGGATGTCAGCCTTGAAGCAAGCAAAAATAGTACACAGGTAATTTTGTATGGTCAATGTAAAAATGATGCGATCCCGGGGGGGGGGGGGTTCAAACATTTTGTACGGGTATGTGCCTGTCGGACTCCGAAAAACCTACCATCTCTATACCTATTTTTAGCTCAAAACCCCACCCATCAATATACCAACTTTAATGGAAAAGCACCTAATTTTATTCAAATTGGGTTGGTTTTTTTTGCAAATTTTACCAAAAGCATTGATATACAAAAATCCTGGAAAAATCACCCCAAAAGGGAAGCACATATAAGTATACCTTGTCAATTAAGTAACCCCCGGGATGCATCATTGGCACAGTACAGTACAGCTCTGTGACCATGGCAAAGTTTAGGCCTAGAAAAGTTAGAATACCGTAAAGTGATTTAATTTGGCGAGGACAAGTTTGAGCAAATTTCAATTTATTATCAATTTCGCAGGGATTGAATTTCATAGGGTATTTTGCAGTCTCTCGAAATTAGCGAAATTAAATCCCTAGTGAAAATTAATCACTTTACAGTATTCATATGACTGGTGTCAACTCATCATTTAAATGCGGATCATAATGTTTATTTTTTGTTTCAAAAGTTGTATTTTAGCACTAAAATTTTAAACATCAAAAAGTATAATAGTTTGACATTTTATCACAGAAATTTTCGATAGACTCTCCAGAAATATTTGGCCCTAAGACCGATCAATCAATCAATCAATGAAACACAGTACTTGCATGAAATGCATACCCCATGAAGGAGTCTATTCGTACAGGACCAACGGCTTTACGTGACTTCTGAATGACGGAGCAAGTAGAGTAAAGTTTCTTGCCCAAGGAAACAAGGATGTCATACGTTTTGGACAAAAACTAACATCACCATAATTATCACTGAGTAAATCTGCATCTAGAATTATAGAAATGTATACTTTTATATGGACTTAATTAGTTTTCAATCAAATTAGTTTTTAATAAGTTTCTAAGTTACATAGCAAAAACTGTCTAAAAATGATGGGTTAACACAACCTAAAATATTATGGATATACACTCCTGGTCAAAAGTGTTTACGCACAAAACCTTTAACCAGCCATATCTCGAGAACCGTTTATCATTAGAGTCATATTTTTTCGGATTTATATTTTGCATATATATATCTAAAGAACTCAACAGGAATTGACTTTACCACATTTGAAAATATGGCGTGCTAATTTGCTAAACATACTGTATACTTTTTTCCACGCATTCAAAAACATAGTTTAAGTACATAACTGCACATTTGTTGGAAAACGTGTGACCTGAAAATTTTCTTTACCATTACACGGTGATAACGTGCACTGAACTATTATAATAAACCGGCCATTTTTATGGTTATGGAAGATTGAATATCAGAGGAAACATAGATTATTTATATTGGATACATTAGGCACCTACAAAAAACATGAATTTTTCAAAGCATTGGTCATTTGATATAATAATTACGTTTTTGCACGTATTTAAGCATGCGCAAACACTTTTGACCAGGAGTGTATATCATTTATTCAATTTTTTCCAAAAAGAGTGTTCTGACATTTAGTTGTAGTATATTCCTAGAGGAAAAGAAAAATGAAAAACACTTGCAAAAATATTACTTAATAATGCATTTTTTGTTGCTGCACATATAACACACATATTGGAATAACAATATTTTCACTTGCCATGTGTTGTAAGGTACAGATACTTTCCACAAAATTATTTCTAGGTTATTTTTTGTTTGTATGTTTGTCAAGATTTCCAGATATTTGTCATCAGGTATATTTAAAGAAACCTAATGGAACAAGTATTTATCCCCCTGGCTGTAGCCAAGAGGGGGATATTTTGATAGCGCTGGGGTTTGTATGTGGTATATAGGGGTGCGTATGTTGTATGTATATGTGGAGGTGTTCTAGTTTGGTTAGGTACAATTTGTTTTAACTTATATTTCACAAACCATATGGTTTGCACTATGATATTTAGTAAGTGTGTGGGGCTTGGGTCAAATGATAAAGCCCTGGTCACATTGTAACAATAGTGATAAAGCCTGGTCACACTGGTGGTACATTGATGGCAGAGGGATTGTGGTTTGTGACAACCTAGTTTTGATATTGATTGACACTTACTCAATAACACAGCTGAGCATGACAACTATTATCTAACAAGGGTGATCTATAGAAAGCAGATAGTGTCTTTTTCATCTTATGGAAAAGTCCTGTGCATCTGCTAGACGTAAAGTTTATACGCCTCTTAAGCATGGCGAGACAGCTGTTAATTTGGCAGTCGCTGTTCTATCTTCTGTCAATATGAGTTTATTTTGATAAAAAAATAATGCCTTCGTTTGGTATAGTCATCTTTAAAGTATACTTTATCATAAATATCTTACTTCAAATTTTTTTCTTATTAAGAAGTGCCCGTGTTTTTGACCTAAAATATCCTCAAAAATCTGTTTTTCAATGGCAAAATGGTCATTTTCAGTTATTTGGAAGGGACTGTAAATGTAACCGCCAATTAGTCTGTCTGCCCTTTGTCGATCGCTTTCGCATGGATCATGAATATTCAGAAGACTAGCTTTCTAATGATATAAAATATGTCATGATCGGTTATGAGGAACTGCCAGCGTCTTCTCGGACATCGAAGTCTGAATATCAGCTGGAACGAAATTTAGTGTACAGATATATGCTGTGCCCATGCAAACATGTAAATGTAAACAAAACTCATGCAGTGTATATGGAGCAGTGTTGGAAATCTTTATTGCTCATTTCAGGCTAGAAGTTTTTAATATGACATCAACATTTGAAGCCTAAATCAGCTGACAATCCATGTTAATGCTGGTAAACCTCAAAAAAGTTTGGAAAGTATTTTTAGCCAATTTGAATCTTATTCATCTATTTGATGTATTATTCGATTAGCTAGTATTCTTGTGTTCAAAATGACACCAACTTTGTAACAAGAGCTTCCTTCACATATTCAATTGTGAAATAATGATTGAGAGTGTGCAAGTTGAATTTGTACATACATAATCTAACAATTTCTTTTTGGTTTAAGGGAGGTAGGAGCCTCGCAAAATTCAGGAGATAAAAGTGTGTTTATTTCAAAAAATATAAATCAAGATTCAACAAAGTAGATTCAACAAAGTACGAAAATTTGAGAAAACATTCCCTAGATCTTTTTGTCGTCTTTCAAATAAGCCATGATCCATACCTTGTAAATCCGTATTTTTGACACAAGCCGTGTTCAAAATTGTTAAATTTCGTGAAAAGTGAAAGGGTCTAAAACTGCAACTGAAGTTCAAAATACGCATTTTCTGCTGTTAACCTTAAGCTTATATCGC
>JXSR01S073218.1:64719-83104 GCA_000969725.1 Ophiothrix spiculata
GGACGAGAAACAACTTATTTTTTTATGCGGCATATCCCGCAGTCGTACGCAACTGCATCTCTAACTGAGAAACCCCCTTTACCAAAATTTGAAACTAAAGCTTATTGGTGATCTCAAATGAAGTTGTTAGTTAAATTTAAAAAAAAAATACTATATATATACCCTTTAATACCGCTTGAATACTGGGATGTACATAAGCTTATACTCACGTGTGGTTTGGTTTCCGAATTCTGCACTCGCAACTACATGTTACATATCAAGTTGACATGCAGTTCTCCTGGTGGTTATAACATTCAGTGAAAAGCTGAATGCTGACATGGGGTTGTCCAGCAGAAGTCCCTGCACCTATTTTTCCATTTGATGATTGCATCTGCCAGCCAACCAAATCCAAATTTGCCCGTTACAATCCAATGTTTACAACTTCGTGTCTACAGCAAGTTCACCAGCGATGGGCCAGTGGATGTTCCACTTTCGCATGCTCAGCGGTGGCTCCCTTTTCGCTGAACTAGCGCATGCACCACCGCTGGCCCAACACTGGGCATGGAGTGGGCCAGTGGTGGTCAAAAACGCCTGTGTACTAGACCATTTTCATGACAACCTATTATTTGTCAAATGATGAAACACAATTTTCAGTGTGATCTTGTTTTCAAAAACTCATTGTATCTCTTTATACAGGAGCGTACCGTTCTTGATTCGCTCCTGTATCTCTTTATACAGGAGCGTACCGTTCTTGATTCATGATGAATCCACAGTTGATATCCAAATTAGTGCGTCACGCACGGCACGGGGTTTACGGTACGGAAGTGCGTTTATTTAGTACACAAAAGTCTGCGCACTGACCACCGGGCACTTATAGTAAATGCAAAAGCCCGGTGCTTGGGAAATTGATAACGTCAAAGCAGCAAACATTCACAAATTAGTACTTTGCTTCAGATATGCTAAAAATGTAAATGAAGATGAGTAGACCTATCTGTTAAATTGAAACGTTTTCAGGAAGATTTTCTTTGTTGAAAAGTATTCAAACACGCCACAGAATTGTTCATCGCAAATCAAAAACTCTGCATCCGATGCACCGGCGTATTTTTATCACGCTCGGGTGGCTAAAGCCACCTTCGCGCGAAAAAAATACGCAGACGCATGGATGCTTCGTTGTTGATTCGCGATAAACAATTCTTTGGCGTGTTTGAGTACCTATTAGTGAGCTGCAATATATGTACATCATAACATAGAATATAATCATGATCTACGACTTTACCATTAATTTTGAAAAACTTATGTTAGCTCAAAATACAGGTAGGGTAATCAGAGAGAAATGCGAAGAAAGAGGTTAAACATGTGGATTTTTTCATCTTGAAAATGTCGTGAAGCAAAAAGCAACGTGATATCTTAAAGCTGAAGATTAGTGAATAAAGTACATGCCGATCATAATCTTTACCTTTATTTATATTTGTCATGATAAGATTTCATATAGCCTACACTGAAAACATTATTTCGTCAAACTTGATAAAAAAGTCGTCAAACAGGGGTTATAAATTAGTCATGCAAGTAAATTTCCCCTTATTCGTCGCTTGACGATATTTGCGGACTCATGACAAATAAAAACAAATGCAAGACAAATTAATTTCATAACTGTACGAATTACAATCTGTGGAGGACGAGTTTGAACGATTGACAAATGCACTTTTCATTAAATGACAATTGCATATCGTCATGAGCTAAGGTCAAGACGAATTAATGTACGCATGACAAATTATGATGACAAACTTCTTTGAGCACGACTAACCATGAGAGCTGACGAATTTGCATGACGAACGAGTATCGTCATGATATAACGGGTTTCCGTATATACCTTCAAGATGTGGCGTGGCATTTTATTCTCGAGTCGATTGCACCGGAGGACAATTAGCGATAACACCTCTTTGGATTCGGATAGAACAACTCTTTAATTCCAGGTTAGGTTTGTGCCTAGCTTATCATCACATTTCGACCAGACCGCATTGGATTCGGAGTCGGACAGAACAACACTACTGGACTCACATACCCATACTTAAGCTTCTTACTAATATTTCATCATCAGATTCTGACCAGACTAGTCCATCTAGATGGACCTCACAAGCGAGCGCCGTAGATGAACGCGAAGCGTTCGTTTGTGAGGTCCATTTGGATGGACTAGAACAGACAGCCATTGCAAAACATGAGTATTTCGTCTCGTTGATTTCAAATGGATTGAGCTATACCTAAATGGATTTGTCTACCGAAAACAAAACCACTTAAAAACTAGTGTCACTTGACAAATTAAGTGACAAAGTATTATTTTCTCATGACGAACTAATTTTTGTGCATGACAAATTATTTTTTTCTCATGACGAACTAATTTTTCAGCATGACTAATTGTCATGAGAAAGTCGTCATACTAGACCGTTTTTCATGACTAATTATAATTCGTCGTTCAATACTTGTATGACGAATTCCACGACAAATTATAGTTTGTCATACTAGACTATTTTCATGACAACTTATTATTTGTCAAATGATGAAACACAATTTTCAGTGTATGATAAGTCATGTGCCGTTAGTGATCACCGAAACAAAATGCCATGAATAGTTAACAGGAATTGAACGAGTTTCTCTTCCCGTTGGCATATACAGTCTTACATATCAGCCAGTTTGTTTGTCAAGTTTACCTTGCGTTTTTTAATTCACATCGTGCATGAGCCGAAAGGGGTCATTCATTTACTAGAATACAAACGGATCCAATCATTAAAATGAGACAAAATGGTTGTTTTTAGAAACAACAGAGATTCTTGAAAATGCCCTTTTTTCTAGAAACTGTAGACTAATTACATCACTTTGTGAAAAAAGAGTGAGTACAAAATCAAGCCGAAATTTTCATAATCTGTTTAAGGGTATATTTTGAAATTGTCTATAGAGTATTGTATTTTGGTATTTGAGCAATTTCCTTTTTGTTGAAATAGATGTTTTCTTCCGCGAATTAGGTTTTCTGAAATTAACTTGCAACGCATGCTTACATTAATGAATTTGAGTTTCCCCTTTATTGTAGAGCACTCTAGGGCAATGTAAACGTGCATTGTTTTAACAAATATAATTGTACTTGCTGTAACCTATAATCACATTTTGATTTTACATGAACCTGAGGCTAGAATTGAAATCATATTTAGCTCAATTTTCTGCAGACCAAAACAGTCACCTTAAAGTTAGCAACTGCCTAGATTTACAAAGCTCTTTTTTCCCTTCCATCTTCCATTAGATTGAGAAGCAATTTACTAAAGTGATTTCTTCTTGAGCACATGCGATATTAAACATTGTTAAATGGGGCAATAAGTGGCAATGGGGTAGTTTTGTTCAATCTAACCTGCTACTACGTCATCAAGTAGTACGTCTAGTTTTAAGTATCTTCTTATTTGGGGAATTACAAATTGAATCTTTACG
This sequence comes from Ophiothrix spiculata, assembly GCA_000969725.1. Classification (NCBI taxonomy): domain Eukaryota; kingdom Metazoa; phylum Echinodermata; class Ophiuroidea; order Amphilepidida; family Ophiotrichidae; genus Ophiothrix; species Ophiothrix spiculata. The sequence goes on from JXSR01S073218.1 coordinate 68,170, forward strand.
AACTTAATTAGTTGACCTAAATTTATTAAAAATTAGATGAACATATATAGTACGGTGTTAAGAAAAACGAATTTACCTCCGTAAGTGATGCTACGTAAAGACTATATAAGATATATTCTAACTTTATAAACGTCATCCATTAACTTTCAATTCTTTCATAGCATAGTCAAAAATTAACTGAAAAGTATACTAGTTGTATTAAATGTCTTGTACCCAGATGAATTTGATGTTCAAAAATAGGGAAAGTTTTTGCTATTATATGTAATTGAAATATCTCAGCTTTATTGTGGGACACTTTAAGTCAAATTAACACTTTTGCTAAGAGCCATTTAATAGATGATCATTACAATTTCAGTTTTATTATAGAACTTATACACTTATGTACATTTGTTACGGCCCAATACGTACGAAAACATGGTCTGAAAAGGGTTGGACTCCAGTCAGTACTTAAGACCTAGCATACCGTCATATCCTGTTTTCCCCCCTTAGTTTATCCTATAAGTATTAGGATTAAAATGTCTTTAACAATATATTTTTGCAAATTTTATTTTGAAATGTACCACAAACAATAAAATTTATATAAGCATCTAGGCAATTTTGGAAATTTGTTTTAGTGAAACAGATTATTTTCTCCCTTAATGTAATCAAAATTGTTGAAGCATTCCGCTTCAGATGTTTCTAATTGTCAAATTTCGCTGACAATCTTCTACGAATTCCATTTTTTAAACCGGCAGTGGCTCTTTACTATGTACAGTAATCTATCAGCATTGTAAAAAAAAAAAACAGTCACGGAATGTTCAAACTCAACACGACAAACCTGGCTACAATTTATTATTTTCAAGCCTTCAATTCTTTGTAAATACTACTGTAATTATCAATGAAAATCATGGAATTAGTATAACGTGCTTCTTAGAATCAAACGTGAGTCAAAACAAAACAAAATCAGAAGGATTGAAGAATTTGTTAAAGAAGTGCGACTTGACATGTTCAAAAAGGAGATGAGTTTAGTGTCAGTTCATCAAAGCAATCTAAATCAAGATTTAGATATATACTAACGCATAACGCCTTTGGGGGAGATAAGGATATATCAAAAGGAATGTACACCTTATTTGTTGGTACCTTTACTTCGCCTTGAAAATATTTCGTCACTATCCTTCTCGGGGGACCAGTTCCTTTTGTTAACTGATCCGCTCCAGGTGCTATAATTCTACGTTATATGAAAAGCAGTGTGGCGAATTATTTAATATGGAAATGCTAATGACCTTTTATGTTGTGGCCAAGAGGTTGATGACATGAGTGTTGAATGTTAAGCCTATGATGCTAAATCCCAAAGTTGTCTGGTAAATGAAATACAAATGACAGACAAGTAAAGTAATAATATAAGGGCGCACTATTTGATTGTAAGGAGGGGGCATGGAAGTTTTTGGGAAAAAAACTTTGCCGCCGATTCTTGACCCAAAGATGAGTAAGAAAAACAAAAACCAACTACTTCAAGGTAAAGAAAAACATACAAAACGCAATAAAAACATGTGCCGCGGTGAAAATAAAAAAAAGAAAACTTGACTCGACCCCAACTTCCATGCCCCCTGAAAATCAAATGGTACGCCCCTAATATATAACTGATGAAGGCACAACACACTATAACAATACATGAAGAGTGGAGTCTTGAAATTATACATCAGCCTTGATTATCGATTTCACTCACAGTTTTCTCTTTAAAGATGGCGATAACAATATTTTAAAAATGGTTAAGATTTTAACAACTTTTGGTTACAACGCTCTATTTTTTAGTTCAAATCATTAGATATTATTCAAATTCCACATGCTTGTAGTCGAGATACGTGCTATGGAATTACAAAATGAAAATTTAGACTTTAAATGTTAGCAACATCATATTTTTACATGAAATTCAAAAGTTGCTATTTCCATTGACTATTTTATGTTGCTTTTACTGTTGCTAACATTGGAGCCTGATCTATCATTTGAATACGCCAGAATAAGAACATCCCAACTCCAAAAGTTATGTAAAATATAAATACATACAAATCTCTGAAAATGCTTTCAAATCACTGGAAAGCATTTCCATGTCTTTATCCCAATCAGAGTGTCACATTTGACCTTGATAGACATTGTTAGATAATTTTCCTAGCATATAATTGCAGAGGGCAGCTCATGGAGTTGGGATGTTCTTGTAATGGCTGTTTAAATATAGCAACTATGTACTATAACAATTATCTAACAATGTCTAAACAAGTCAACTACAAGGTCAAATGTGACAATATGATTAGGATATTGACATGGAAATGCTATTTTAGTGATGTGAAAGCATTTTTAAAAATGTGTATGCATTTATATTTTATAAATATAATTAACAGAAGGTAGCTATTGGAGTTGGGATGTTCTTATTCTGGCGTATAGACCACTTTCGTATGTCCCATAATGCATCTTGAAAGTACCACAAACTGCGCAGTCGAGTTGTGTGCAATGCGCAAAACTTCTAATATGGTAGACTGAGCAAGATTACGTCACAAGGTCCCGTATTTGTGGTACTTTCAAGATGCATTATGGGACACACGAAAGTCGTCTATTCATTTGTATTTGATGGTTTGTGAAATCATTTGGGATTGCATTACGAGGCAATGCTATAACGGAAATGAAAAGAATCTTACCTCCCAAGACGTATGTAGGCAAAAACTACCACTGAATATTACATTCTTTGCTAAAAAAGACTGTCCTATTAACTAAAGGAACACTCGATTAAAAGATCCAGCCTAAATCTAGAGATCGAATATTTGAAATAGGTTCAGGGATAATTTGAACTTGTTTATGCCCCTTTATGACGTCAATAGCCTCAATGTGAAAACGAATTGTCAACAACAACTATTATCAACCTACACCTTTGGGGCGGATCAGGACAGCAATGGTTTGAAAATTTGTCTTAAGTAAATATAAATGTTGGTGACCATTATAATTTTTATCCAAAACATTTAATTTGCCAATCAGTTCTTTCGATTTTTAAATGAGTAGATTTCAGATTTCATTATGTTTATTGTTAGATTCAAGCATTCTATTACGCTTCTTCATTTTTTGCTTGATTGTTTGTTTGTATGTATGTTTGTTCGTTTGATTTGTTTTTTGTTTTGTTTTCAATTGGCTTATGGTTTTAGTTTTTCTTTAATTGATATCCTGATTTAGGTTGAAACTTAAGACTGTTTTTACTTCAATCTGTGCAAAATGTCAGTCAAACAGTCGAACCAATCAGATACTGACTGTAGATCACTGAAAGCAATATTACTCTTTGGCTTGATCACGATCTGCTTATCTCTTCAGTAGAGATAAAAATGTCATGAATTCGACAAACCTTTTAATTGAAACAGAACCTGTCCTGTACTTAAGGAAAAATTCTCTTGTTTTTATACAGTACTGCGAACACTCCTCACTTTCTGTGGCGTAACCAGCGGAGGGGGGGGGGGGTGGTAGGCAGGAGGAGTTTGTGGTGGGGTCCAGAAAAAATGTTTGCCAACCACTCGCTCCTTCCTCCAATGGAATCAAGAAAAGTATAAAGTTTCAATATGTGTTTAATACAATGTCGATGTTTCAGGTTCAGCCCTAAGTTTCAGGTTCCAATCATGATTTTTCAAAGCAGGTACGTTCTAGACCTTCTGTTTTTGAATTTCAAACGAACTGCGGCAGCCAACAACATGACAATCATAATGGAAGCTTTTATAAACTCGGTTTATTCTGAAATCATTGTCTCGGATCTGTATGGATCGGTGCGATTTTGTTTTGCGTTAAGTCTGAATTCAGCTTAAATCTAGTCACTTTTTGATTTGTTTCCTAAAGGAACATAAACAATGACATGATGTACGAATTTATATTTGGTGGTTTGTGAAATCATTTGGGAGTGCATTACGAGGCAATGCTATAACGGAAATGAAAAGAAACGGACATTTATAATATATGTTTTTATTCACAAGCAATGTCGATGTCTTCAGTTACAAAGATATAACAATATACCTAAGTCCGACAAGAATAACACACGATTTCAATTTACTTATGGTGATCCTTTTAGACTGGAACAAATACTTTAGAGTAGCTTATAGGTGCGTTTACATTGCGACGACATGCGCTCGACGTAGGGTAACGTATTCCAAAATCACAAAATCCTGGAAGACAAGCGACGAGTAAAGATTAAAATCAAAGTTTGTTGACGGATAGTAACGACCCTCAGCGACACCACGGCAACAAGTGACGAGTGGGTGCTGAAAGGAACGCAGACTTACAAATAAATTAAGAGTTTGGCTTGACGCCGGGTGACGACTTCTCGTCGATGAACAACTGTAAGCAACGTAATGAGGCGGCAAATAATGACAATGGCTGACGCAAAGGAACGAATGCTATCAACTGGTCACGGCAACAGTAACGTGACTTGAAGTTTGTGCGGGTGCAAGGTTGTTTGAATAAAACCACGTTGATTTAAATCACCTAATTAAATCGCGATTTAAATCTCTTGGATTTTTTTTAAAAAATCACTGATTAAAACCCTTTTCATAAATAAATGTGTCTTTTGTCCTTTTTTCTTCTTTTTTGACTGTTTTTTTTTTCAATTGAATCATTTCAATTTCTCTACAAGCACTTTCGAAACTTGCACCCCTGAAGGATGATTTGAAATGATTTTCAATTAATCTTCATTAGATGCAAGAAAACTATTATGAACATTTTCCAAACAACACCATTCTTAACAATGAACCCATCTTATGAAACATGACGATCAAAAAGCGCAAGTCGTTAACAATCGTTTAGTTATTCACTTATATAGTTTAAGCAAATGCTCAAAATTGAGTTTTTGAGCTAATTCAAATCGGAACCAAGAAGTGCACCATTAGGCACTAATATGTAGAAGCTAATCATAACTTGAGGTGACAATCAAGTCCATTTGCTTCCTGAAACAATGTAAACATCTTAATTCTGAATTTTGGATCTATTCCATTTTCAAAGCTTTAAACAAGACCACTAGTTTCAGAGCGTTTTCAGTCCCATGGCGGTTGCGTATCCTGTTGGACAACAATTGAATCACTAAATGTAAAGATTTTTTTTTATTTTTTTTACTGTTGTTTCATTTAATTTAGTGGATTATTTGTCAAATGTTAAAATACATATTTCAAAAGAATACTTGTCTTGTATTTGGTCTAAAAGCAGTTCAAATACAGTTTAAACCTGTTTTTATGATCATGTTTTTTGAATTCTAAAAAAAATCAAATAAATCCGATTTATATAAAAACAATCCTGACTTTAATCAAATCAAAAAGAATACGATTTATTTATTTTTTAAATCAAAAAAATCACCAACCCTGTGCTTGTGGTACAATCATTCCTACTCAAATCCCTGCAACACACTGTTGTTGACAACGATTACCAACGAAATTGTGACGACCTCTAAACGTATACAGACTGCTACAAACGATCATGGGAACGTCAAAGAACTGAGGTTTGCGGTGGCCAACGAGATCTCAACGACATCAAACATTATTAGAGGCATGTGCCAACGTTAACTGACTTTAACTAACGATGACCGGCGTAAAATTCAGAACTGCAATACGCAGGTCTACGTTGCTTGTCGTTACCCCCAATACGTCACAATGTAAACGCACCTTTATTATTATTAAACTACTATTTATATTTGAAGGTTTGTGAAATCATTTGGGAGTGCATAACGAGGCAATGCTATAACGGAAATGAAAAAAATACCTCCCAAGACGTAGATTTTTATTGAGAGACATGATTCAAGCTCCTCTCAATAATATGCCCAAATCGGAAAAGAATAACCTACGAGTTCAATTTACTTATCGTGATCCTTTGATCCTGACACAAATACGTTATCTAAAGAGAAGCTCAGGCCATGAATATAAGTGTATAATGTATTATCATTGAATTGAACTACAAAATCAAACCCTCTATATATTCTTCCGGAAGGGGTCTTAACTCTGATATATCGTAACTGAGAAATGTGTTGTGGCCAACAAGATCTCAACGACATCAAATATTATCCTATGTCATCCCAAAATTTTTAAACTTGTAACTACAAGCGACCGATAGAAACGACAGTCTGCGAAGGTTAGAGGCGTGTGCCAACTTTAACTGCCTTTAACTAACGATGACCGGCGTAAAGTTCAAAATTGCAATACACAGGTCTACGTTACTTGTTGTTACCCCCAATACGTCACAATGAAAACGCACCTTAAGCCATGAATATAAGTGTATAGTTATTATCATTTAACTACTTTTTATATTTGATGGTTTGTAAAATCATTTGGGAGTGCATTACGAGGCAATGCTATAACGGAAATGAAAAGAATCTTACCTCCCAAGACGTAGATTTTTGCTGAGAGACATGATTCAAGCTCCTCACAATAATGTGCCCAAGTCGGAAAAGAATAACCTACGAGTTCAATTTACTTATCGTGATCCTTTGATCCTGACAATAATACTTTATCTAAAGAGAAGTTCAAGCCATGAATATAAGTGTATAATGTATTATCATTCAATAGAACTACAAAATCAAACCCTCTATATATTCTTCCGACAGGGGATTTAACTCTGATATATCGTAACTGAGAAATGTGTTCATGATTGGCGAGCAGGTTTTGTTAAAAATTAAAGGAAATTATTGATATCTTTTTAAGCAGAATGTTTCATGATGTTCATGAAAAAAAAAAACTCGTTTATCTTCTTTAAATTTTGTTTCAAATAAAAAGAAAACACGAAGACAATGCTGTGAACATTATTAAATTGCAATCATTATGATTTTCATAATAAACAGCAAAAAGGGTGTGATCTCTAGTCCGCCAGTGTTAGCATGATAGACGAAGGCTTCAAAAAAGTAAATGTTTTGAGGGTCAAGGCAGGCGGTAACAGAAATATTTGGTTGAAACCCCAAATATATTATGAACTCCGAGCTTAGTTGATACTCTGGATTTTTTTTCACCAGTGAAAATGCATGTCCTTAAAAATAGTAGTTGCCAAGTTCATTTCGCGTAAACCTGAATTCATACTTACAAAAGAAAACGTTGCTTTTCCAATAATTTTCACCGCAAATAAATTAACACTCAAAACGCAAACGAACTGCGGTAGCCGACAACATGACAATGTCAATGGAAAAATAAGCATTTATCAACTCGGTTTCTGTGGTTTTAAATTTTGAAATCAATCTATCGGAACTGTTCAAAACTCCCATCTACATGTTCGGTGTGTTCGCGTCGAGTCTGAATTTAGCTTAGATCTCGTTAATTTTTGAGTCGTTTCCTCAAGGAACGGAAACAAGGACTTGTACGAATTTATATTTGATGGTTTTTGAAATCATTTGGGAGTGCATCACGAGGCAATGTTATAACGGAAATGAAAATGAATCGGAATCTATAATATGTTTTCATTCGCAAGCAATGTCGATGTCTTCAGTTATAAAGATAGTCTAACTAATCTTACCTCCCAGGACGTAGATTTTTGCTGAGAAACATGATTCAAGCTCCTCACAATAATATGCCCAAGTCGGAAAAGAATAACCTAGGAGTTCAATTTATTTATGGTGATCCTTCGGGACTGAAACAAATACTTTAACTAAAGAGTAGCCAATAGTGTATTATCATTCAATAGAACTACAGATTCAAACCCTCTATTTCTTCCGGCGGAGATTTAACTCTGATATCGTACTTCAGAAATTTGTTCATAGTTGGCGAGTAGATTTGGTTAAAATAAAACTTTTAAAGTAAATTATTAATAACTTTTTAAGCTGAATGCTGCAAAATAACATTGTGTTTCTCACTTTTAGGTAATAAAGACAAGAGGCCGCTTTAAGATGCGTTTACATTGCGACGTATTGGGGTTAACGACAAGCAACGTAGAACTGCGAATTGCTGTTTTGAATGTTACGCCGGTCCTCGTTAGTTAAAGTCAGTTCACGTTGGCACACGCCTCTTACCTACGCAGGTTGTCGTTACTACGGTCGCTTTCAGTTACAAGTTTTTTAAAATTTTGGGATGACATAGAATAAGATTTGATGTCGTTGAAATCTCGTTGGCCACCGCAACCCTCAGTTCTTTGACGTTTCCATGCCGTTTGTAGCAGTCTGTATTCGTTTAGAGGTTGTCACAATTCGTTGGTAATCGTTGTCAACAACAGTGTGTTGCAGGGATTTGAGTAGGAATGATTGTACCACACTTCAAGTCACGTTTCTGTTGTCGTGACCAGTCGATAGTATTCGTTCCTTTACGTCAGCCTTGGTCAGTATTGGCCGCCTCACTACGAGAAGTCGTCACCCAACGTCAAGCAAAACTCTTAATTTATTAGTAAGTCTGCGTTTCTTTCAGCACCCACTCGTCATTTGTTGCCGTGGTGTCGCTGAGACTCATTACTACCCGTTAACAAACTTTGATTGTTCATCTTTACTCGTTGCTTGTCGTCCAGTATTTTGTGATTTTGGAATACGTTACCCTACGTCGAGGGCCATGTCGTCGCAATGTAAACGCACATTAAACAGTTCTTTACAGTCAAATAAAAGCATTAACTAGATCTTACTCTAATTCCAGGTGGAGTATTTTACTCATATTATGATACTACTGTTTTAATATATACATTTAATTGCTAGTAACACGAAACTAATTCACATTGTATTACCCTTTTGTACTCCCACTCAAAAATGTATTCTTTCTTAGAATAACTTTACCTTCCCTCGTGATTTCTGTGAAAATTTCTTTCAGATTATTCTTTTCTGTTTCCATTTCGCCTTAATTAGGATTCTATTTCCACTATTGAAAAAGCGTATATCTTTGTTTAATTTTAGGGGTTTTTAACGTGCCAAGCTTACAAACATTATACATTCCGATTTGTCGTCTTTATAAGTCAAGAAACTGCTATATATTTGGTGCTGTTCAGACATCCTCTTCAAATTGTCCAGTTAAAATGTATGGTCTCTAGCTCTCTTTAAACGTATTTTTATTGTTAAAAAGAAAATGGGAATCTTCTTGGATTATAAATTCTACATGGATATCGGAGATTCTGAAAGAAGGGATCCCATAATTTTCAAGTAAAAATATAAAGAATTACATTATATTCCTACGGGATTATGTTTAAAGGGAGCTTAACAGTTCCCTTTGATTTCAAAGGGACAATTTGGAGAGGATCACTTACATGTTTTAGATAAATTGTATTTTCATTATTCGGGTTAGCAAAGTTCGGTCTTATATTCGTTTCGTTCATTGCATATTGATTGTCCTAATGTTAATATATTGTATTAATGTTCTTTAAAATGCTATTTGTAATAAAAAAAATGGTTGTAAAAATTTAGCAGCTATTCATTCTTACTAAGCTAATAAATATACTTTGCATTTCTACATACGTTTTAGCTATCATATCTGTATTGATTTATCTATTCCATTTCTTCGAAGGATAAGCTTTCCTCTACAAGATAAGGCCACATAAGCTCATCTAATTAGAGGGTCTCCTATTGCAATTCCCTATTTGCCGCAAGCCTTAAAATCATTTCAAATACTAACTCCATGTCCAAATAAATTAGCCTTAGTAATATTATATGAGAGTATGCATATCGGAATGGAATCATGTGGCGAGACGTTGCAGTGTGCTCTAGAAATGGCTCACACTCATACATTGTACAGATAAACGATGTCGAGTTTAACAGAAATAATAAAATGTTTATCTCTACTCGGGATCTCTGCATCCCTGTATTTTCGTATTTACAACAACTCATTTATCTCTTTATACAGGAGCGTACCGTTGTTGATTTATGATGAATCCATAGTTGATATCCAAATACGGAAGTGCGTTGACTCATTACACACAAAGCCCGGTGCTTGGGAAATTGATAACGTCAAAGCAGTAAACATTCACAAATGAGTACTTTGCTTCAGATATGCTAAAAATGTAATGAAGATGAGTAGACCTATCTGTTAAATTGAAACGTTTTCAGGAAGATTTTCGTTGTTGAAAGGTATTCAAACACGCCACAGAATTAGCGTCATAGCGAATCAACAACTCTGCATCCGATGCATCGACGTATTTTTATCACGCTCGGGTGGCTAAAGCCACCCCTGCGCGATAAAAATACGCAGACGCATGGGTGCTTCGTTGTTGATTCGCTGACAGCTCGCTAGTCCGAAGGTTCGCAACTCCGAAGGTTCGATAGTCCGAATATGAAGTAAGGTTCGCTAGATCGAAAGCATATTTCCTATACATGGGGGTTCGCTAGTCCGAATTTGAAAAAAGGTCCGGCAGTCCGAAAATAGGGTTCGCTAGTTCGAATTTGAAAAAAAAAATCGCTAGTCCGAAAATGAAATAAGGTCCGCTAGTTCGAAATTTAAAAAGGTCCCCTAATCCTAAGGTTCGCCAGTCCGAAAATGGAATAAGGTTCGATAGTCCGAAAATGAAAAAAAGGTTCGCTAGTCCGAAAATGGAATAAGGTTCGCTAGTCCGAAAATGAAAAAAATGTTCGCTAGTCAGAAAATGAAAAAAGGTCAACTAGTCCGAAAAAACTGGGTTGCAAATCAACAAAACTAATTATTTTTCGGACCAGCAGACCCTATTCTATTTTCGGACTAGCGAACCTTATTTCATTTTCGGACTGGCGAACCTTATTTCATTTTCGGACTAGCGAACCTTATTTCATTTTCGGACTAGCGAACCCTATTTTTTGCGGACTACCGAACATTATTTCATTTTCGGACTAGCGAACTTTAGGATTAGCGAACTCTTTTCACTTTCGGACTAGCGGACCTTATTTATTTTTCGGACTAGCGAACTTTTTTTTTTAATTTTTGGACTAGCGAACCTTCAGATTACCGATCCTTCGGACTGGCGAACCTTCGGAGTAGCGGGCTGTAATCAAATATTCGCGAACAATTCTATGGTGTGTTTGAATACCTGATATTATGGCAAGCCATCAGAGTCATAACGTATTGCCACAACACGTTGTGAATATTCCACAACGCGTTGTCAACATTTCACAACGCATTGTGAAGACAACCAATCAAATCTTTGTATTCAAGCATAACATTTAAAAAGGAGCCATCAACAACACATTGTAAATACATCTACAACGCGTTGTTGAATTTCCATAACAAAATTGCACAACGCGTTGTGGCAATACGTTATGACCCTTTAGCACAACGCGTTGTGAACTGGATGAAATGTTTCAACCAATTATAGAACGTCTTTTATAGATGATACCTTTTAATCGGTTGTATCTGTCACTATGGCTATTAAAGCTGTTCTGCTATTGCATGAAAATAATATTACTAGTTTACAACGCGTTGTGAAATAAAGGGTCATAACGTATTACCACAACGCGTTGTATAAGTCCAACAACGCGTTGTGGAAGTTATAAAGTTTTTACAACGCGTTGTTAAAGGTTTCATTTTAATTTTTCAGCTTGAATGCATAGTTCTGATTGGTTCTTTTCACAACGCGTTGTGGAATACTCACAACGCGTTGTAGAGTTTTCACAACGCGTTGTGGCAATACGTTATGACCTCGATGGCTTGCGATAAAGTGACCTGCAATACATCATAACAAAGAATATAATCATGATCTACGACTTTACCATTAATTTTGAAAAACTTGTGTTAGCGCAAAATATAGGTAGGCTAATGAGACAGAAATGCAAAGAAAGAGGTTAAAAGGCAAAGGAAATGAAGTGATAGACCTACTCCCAAGTCTTTTTAGAACATTCTATTTCCCAAAACAGGGCCATAAAAAGTAGCTGTAGCTGTGACATCATTTGTGTCATATTGATTTTTAATAGACATTAATGAATAGAGCTTTATTCAATGCATCATTCTAATCATCAGTATTTCACAACTAAATCTTTGTCACAAATGATGTTATCGCTTGTGAAATATTGAACGTGTTTTAGTCCCTCAAGCTGGCCTTGACCCAAAATTATGTTTATCATTATACCACTAAAACAAAGACCCAGATAATCATGAAATACATTGTTTTAGATTCCATGACTTCTCACCTTTATTTTAATGTAAACTTGAAATTTCATTTCCTTTGCCCTTTAAACAGATGTAATTTTTTCATCTTAAAAATGTCGAAGCAACGTGATATCTTAAAGCTGAAGATTAGTGAATAAAGAACATGCAGATCAGCATTCTTTACCTTTTGCATATATTTTTCTTGATAAGATTTCATATAGCCTATGATAAGTCATGTGCTGTTAGCGATCACCGAAACGAGTTTCTTTACCCGTTGGCATACACTGTCTTACATATCAGCCAGTTTATTTGTCAAGTTTACCTTGCGTTAAATAATTCACATCGTGCATGAGCCGAAAAGGGAGTAATCTGGGTCATTCAGTTACTATAGAACACAAACGGATCCAATCATTAAAAGGAGACAAACTGGTTGTTTTTAGAGACAACGGAGACTCTTGAAAATGCCTTTTTTTCTAGAAACTGTAGACTAATTACATCACTTTGTGAAAAAAGAGTGAGTACAAAATCAAGCCGAAATTTTCATGATCTGCTTTAGGGTATATTTTGAAATTGTCTATAGAGCGTTGTATTTTTGGATTTCGGCAATTCTCCTATTTGATGAAATAGATGTTTTCTTCCTCGAAATTGGTTTTCTGAAATTGACTTGCATTGCATGCTTACAGTAATGAATTTGAGTTTCCCCTTTGTTGTAGAGCACTCTAGGGCAATGTAAACGTGCATTGTTTTAACAAATAAAATTGTACTTGCTGTAACCTATAATCACATTTTGACTTTTCATGATCCTGAGGCTAGAATTGAAATCATATTTAGCTCAATTTTCTTCAGGCCAAAACAGTCACCTTTTTTTAAGTCAGCATCTGCCTAGATTTACAAAGCTCTCTTTTCCCTTCCATCTTCCATTAGATTGAAAAGCAATTTACTAAAGTGATTTCTTCTTGAAGATATGCAATATTAACCATTGTTAAATGGGGGCAATAAGTGGCAATGGGGTAGTTTTGTTCAATCTAACCTGCTACTACGTCATCAAGTAGTACGTCTATTTTTTAGTATCTTCTTATTTGGGGAATTGCAAATCAAATCTTTACGAACTTAATTATTTGACCTACATTTATTGAAAATTAGTTGAACATATATAATACGGTATTAAGAAAAACGAATTTACTTCAGTAAGTGATGCTACGTTAAGACTATATAAGATATATTGCATTTTATAAACTACTGTATATAGAACTTTAAAATTATTTCTAACTTTATTAACGCCGTCCATTAACTTTCAGTTATTTCATTGCATAGTCAAAAATTAACTGAAAAGTATACTAGCTGTATCAAAAGTCTTGCGACCTAGATGTATTTGAAGGGTTGAATATATTTTAAGTTTTTGCTATTATATTTATAAAATATCAGCTTTATTGTGAGACTTTAAGACAAATTAACACTATTACAGTTTTATTATACCATATACAACTTATACCACACATGTACATTTGTACAGCCAAATACGTATGAAAACATGGTCTGAAACCGCCTCATATAACTAAGATATTACTCATAAACTAATATCATTTAGTAACAGAGTATAACAAAGAGTCCTTACTATCTTTAATACTAAACTAATCACAAAGGTGTTATTAATGACGTCATAATGTGTGTTGAAATTGAATTCTGCAAATTTTGACAAAAATATGTAAAAGTTCACAATTCGACAGGTTTTTGCTAACAGTGGTGGCACCAGCATCTCATTTCTGGGGGAGGGGGGAGGCAAACGGGGTGGGGGTGGGGCGGGTGTTGCTGCATGGCAAGACAAATCTCTGGGGGCAAAACAAATAGAAACAAAATAACGTGCGCGTAGCGCGGGAAAAAAAATCGGACAAATTTGCTTATTTTGGCTTAAAACGCCAAAATGACGTCATCACTTGTGAAATATTTACATAAAGTCCCTCCAGCTAGACCTGACCCAAAATTATGTTAATTATCATTATACCACTAAAACAAAACCTCAGATAATCATGGAATGCATTGTTTTAGAATCAATGATTTCTCATTATTATTTTTAATGTAAACGTGAAATCTCATTTTATTTGCCCTCTGGTAAGCTTAGAGCCAAATCAATATTGTTTCTGAATGCAACATCATCATCATCGGTCGTCCATGGACGAAATGGATGAAGCGCTGGCTACATGCTCGGACCAAATTTCACTGTTATGCATGATATGTTGGATCTCTTTTAGATATATGCCAATTAACAAGTTGTATTAGCATACCATCTTATCGTCCTTGTTCCCTTAGTTTATCATATCTTTAATTTGCATTAAACTGTCTTTAACAATATATTTTTGCAAATTTTATTTTGAAATGTACTGCAAACAAAATAGTTTATATAATCATCTTGACAGTTTTTCAAAAACATTTCAGTGCAACAGATTATTGTCTCCCTTAAAATATTCAAAACTTTTTTTTTTAAATTATCAAATTTCGTTGTTTTCGCTGTAATTTTCTGCGAATTCCATATCTTAACCCGGCAGTGGTTTTTTACTATGAAATCTGTCAGCAATTTCCACAAAACAGTCACGCAAAGTTTAAACTCAACAGTTTATTAATTTCAAGGCTTCTAATTCTTTGTAAATAATAGTACTGTCTTAGTTTTTCGACTACCACCCGTTTTGTACACCTGAAGAAAAAAAAAATGCTAACCATATGTAAACCAATTTGACTTAAACAACTGTTATCTAGACCGTTCAATATATTTTTACAGTATTAAGCTGCACCTTAAAGCCCAATTTGGCAACCGATAGGTAAACCAAAGGAAAAATTGGTCAAGTAATGGTCATTTTTGAAAAATGCAACCGTTATATAAACCATTTTTCACATTTTTGAGGGGCCTTTGGTAAACCTGCGAGGCCAAAAATGCAACTGTTCTTGGCCGCGCGTCC
>JXSR01S073220.1:96534-108243 GCA_000969725.1 Ophiothrix spiculata
TGAATTGATTTTGTCCAATTTATATCTTAGTTCAGGGTTGATGGGGGAATTATGTTTATTCAGGCTTTTCAAGAAATTTGCACTGTAGGTAATCTTCATACTGACACTGACAGTACGCAAATCGTTTAACACAGGGCTGACATTCGGCCTTCCTCGGCGACTGTAGAATCTCTCACGATGACGAAAGTAATGTCAACCCACAGTACAATCGTATTTACAGTACAGTTTAGTAAGCTTACGGCTTTATACAGGCTTGCGGCAATCGAAGCTTGGTTGCACTCATTCGAGGGAGGAGAACAAACGTAATTAACAGTCAATTAACTTCACTACACCAATACACCATAACGGAACACCACACGTTGACATACATTCCACGAAAAATCAAAACGATGTGATAAAACTAGTAAAAACGGCAAAATTCTAATCAAAATAACACCACAAACACAGAGAGATGTTTACGCAGCCAGGTCAAGGTGATCGTATAAATCGTGCACCTTACCACGTGTATCAAAAAAAACTGTGCACGGATTAAAACTGATTTTGACCTTGGTTAAAGCACCGATTCATACATTGTAGTGAAGCAGATTTAATAAGCTTTCAAATGCAGAAAAAATGATAGAAATCGGATGAAAAATAACAAAGATATGACACATTTTGTAAGTACATCTCTTTTTCTTCCATTCCAATGGGATTTACACAGTTAAGCAAGATATTACATATCACAATTACGGGTTATGGCTTCATGATCTGAAAGAGACGTACTCACAAAAATGGTCATATCTTTTTTTATTTTTCATCTGATTTCTATCATTTTTTCTGCATTTGAAAGCTTATTACATATGCTTTACTACAATAACAAGACATGTATGATTCGGTGCTTTTATCAAGGTCAAAATCAGTTTTAATCCGTGCACAATTTTTTTTGATACACGTGGTACATACGAAAAATAGTACCAATTCAACATGATCTGTATAGTTGTTTTACATTTCAATATAAGATGCCATGCAGACGTGATTGTTTCAAAATTTAACAGAATATTATTAATGGTCTTTCTTTTCTTATCACAGATTTCATCTTACGACAAAACAACATGAAATAGATACTCATTGATGGTAAACCATGCACAATTCAAGTTAGAACAACACACCCAAAAAAATCTGAGTGTGATCGCCCTATACGAGAACGACTAATATTTCCGTATGTAAAGTCATAATCTTAGCTAAAGGATTATGATCTGAGATGTCATCTAAATCATACCAATGATTTCAAAACCTTGAAGTTCACTTTCATTTATATATATACACATGTATTGAATTGAATATAGGAAAGCAACACTGACCCAAGTCCACGCTGATGATTCTTGTAGGATTTCAACCTTTGGCGACATGACGACTTTTGAAAGAGTGGTAATTTTTCACAATTTTGTGTATACGTCAATGGGCGTTTTCTCCACCATCGTTTCCTCCACCACCTCCCTCGTTGACTGGGCTTACATACTAATATTTGTTCAATTGTTTTGAGAGTTATTGCATTTGAAATTGCCCAGATAATGATAACAAAATTGGTAAAAATGGTATTAAACTTCTTAAATAAAACTACATTAAACTAAGAAGAAAGAGTAGGCCTATTTATGGTACACCTCCCCCATATCTGCTGACCAATTCATGACTTACGACCTTCTGTCTAAATACAAAAGGTTGCTATTTGAATGTTTGAATGGAATGTACACAAGCAGTAGTGCAGGTAGGCAAGTGCCCCGTTTAGATATGACGAGTCAGTGTCGTGACCAGACTTTCCACATTGGTGGAACGCTTTTTGAAAGGAACACTCAAGTTTTTACAACGTAGTTTTCAAAAACTGTCAAGTAAAAAACAACAACAAAACTAATAATAATAATAATAATAATAAAGGGTGCTTTTAGGGCGCAAAATCTTCCGAAGAACTCAGAGTGCCAAACAAAACGAGAACACAGCACTAACATTCAGGGAAAGCCAGACAGTACAGGTGGGTTTTGAGATGGCGTTTAAAAACAGGAAGTGTTGGAATACTCCGAATTCTGTTTGGAAGCGAGTTCCATACAGAAGGCGCAGCATAGTGGAACGAACGTTCACCGGTAGTTTAAGTTGACTCGTGGAGTTTTGAGGAGTTTTTCAGCAGATGATCTGAGTGTACGAGACGGTTGATACGTACAGAGGACGGAAGATAGGTACTGAGGCAATGTGCCTTCAAAATGTCGGAAGGCAAACACGGCGAGTTTGAATTGAATACGGAACTCCACGGGTAGCCAGTGAAGTTCAATGAAAAGTGGAGTAACATGATCATATTTCTTTTTCTTAAGAATAAGCCGAGCGGCACAGTTTTGAACGCGTTGCAGACAGTTTAGCTGATCAGCAGTGATACCAGTCAATATGGAATTGCAAAAGTCAAGACGAGAGATGATGATTGAATTAACTAGACATGACGTAGCTTTTTCAGATAAATAAGCTCTGATAGAACCAATCCGCCTTAAAGATAAAAATGTTAAGCGGCAAATGTCGCTGATGTGCTGAGACATCGATAAAGACTGATCAAGCCGAACCCTTAAGTATTTGACAGAATTCTGAAAAGGGATGTTATTATTCAGGATCTGCATTGAATTGCTCTCAATCTGGTTAATTCGTTGAGTTGCACCAACTATCATCATCTCCGTCTTGTCAGGATTAAGCATAAGCTTATTACTGTCCATCCAATTTGATATTGCCATGATGCACTCAGTGGCAGAATTCTTGGTAATATTGAAGTCTTCAGGCGTACTTGATAGTGATATCTGGGTATCGTCAGCGTACTTGTGAAACGAACAATTATGTTGTGTGATTACATCAGAGAGAGGTTGAGAGCATAAAGTAAACAAGACCGGCCCAAGGACGGAGCCTTGGGGAACACCATATAAGAGAGGACGTGGATTAGACCTGGTACCATTAATACTGACTGACTGAAAACGATTGGAGACATACGAAGAAAACCAACTTAGTACACTACCTTGGATACCAAAACTCACTTCAAGACGCCTGAGGAGAATAGCATGGTCGAGCGTGTCGAACGTAGCACTGAGGTCAAGGAGTGGAATTAATGAGATTAATCTCTCATCAGAGTTGGTTAGCAAATTATCCATGACACTCAGTGCTGCGGTCTCTATGCTGTGACCTTTGCGGTAAACAGATTGGTTGACCTCGAGAAAGTTGTTTTCACTAAGATGTTGCTGCAACTGCCCAAGGACAACTTTTTCCAGAATTTTAGAAAAAAACGGAAGGTTTGATATTGGCCTATAGTTCTTGAGAATGTTACAATCTAAACCAGACTTCTTTAAAGCAGGAACAACTATAGCCTGCTTGAAATCAGTGGGAAAAACACCCGATGTGAGTGATGCATTAATGATATAAGTAATGCGAGGAACAAGATCATCGGCACACTCTTTTACCATGTCAGTTGGTAATGCATCGAGACTGCAGGTTTTTGTGGGCGTTTTTCTGATTAATTGAAAAATGTCATTCTCAGAAACAGGATAAAAATGATCAAAGACAGGGCCATTATAAGCAGTAAATAATGGTGGTTGAGAGTGCCGAGAATCAAGTTTCTCTCTTAAGTCACTGCACCACTGTTTGATGGGTTCATTTATTAATTTTTCGACAAACATACACCGTTACAATAAATGCAGGTTCTTGAAAGTGTTTAAATTAGTTCTGGAATTAGGTGTTGAACTGTAATATTTGTTTCCATAATTCAATTTCACATTTTATCTCAAAAAATGCTCATTTTAGATAAAAAAAACACTATTTTTAGCCCATTTTGGAAATCTCGTTATTGGTGGCGCTATTCATTTTTTGAAATTAATTATATGCATATTGTTGTGTGAATTTAACATGAATAAAATTTGTTTTTGGTCTCTTTTACCTTATCCATGTTGCAAATGTCAAAATTAAGGGTCATAGATTCTTAAAACATGAAAACTTGATTTATAGAAATAGCGCCACCAATAATGTGCCTTTAGCATTAAATGGCTATATATCATTAATGATCAAACAGTGGTGACTGATCTTAGAAGAGAAATATTCACAAATCTGTTCGGGAACTAAACTAAACAGAGAGGAGCGTGGCCGAGTGGTTAGAGCACGGGTCTCGTAATACAGAGATTGTGGGTTCGAGCCCCGGGCCGGGCGGTTTTCGTCTCCTTGTTTCCTTGGGCAAGAAACTTTACTCTACTTATTCCGTGGTCGGACAGTCACGTGAAGCCGTGGTTCCCCTGTACGAATAGACTTCTTCATGGGGTATGCATGTTATGCAAGTACTTGTATCATTGATTGATTGATTGATTGATTGATTGATTGATAAACAAAAAAAACCCGTTTTTTTCCTTGTTCTTGACGTTCAAGCACGTCTAGTAATTTCTTGTCAGTTGTTGTAAGTAGACGAAGAAGGAACCACATCAACTAAAGTTATCACCTACTTGAGCTATTCATGTAATGAAAGGACAGCTATTATCAAGCAATCGATATCAAGTAGGTTGATCATAGTCACAATGCCGACATGACACATCATTACTGGAAATTGCTAGCGATTTAAGCACGAACAAACACATCAAAACCTAAATGACAGTGCAGACCACAAATCTCTGTATGAGAATCCACCGTGCACCATAAATCTTCACTTTAGATGTTTGGGTGATTCGCACATCAACCGATACTAACGAGTGGAGGACACGTGTTGAATGTTCCAGTTGTCTCCAGTCTGTGATTGTTTCTGTTGTCGTTTATCTCGAAGCTGCTTTTGATGCTTAGCTATATGTGATGGCTCACCCCGAAAGGGGTTTTTTGCATATGATATCAATTTTGATTATATCATTTCATCTTTTGCATCATTTTCTTAGCTTTATAATGACACCTTATTACTTGTTGAAATTGATCAAGGCAATCAAATTTTATAACAGAATATCTCCTGGAAATTCTTCATATTTTTTCTTTATTTTTTGCTGCCTATTTTCATCAGTTTCTCGAAAAGTGTTCTGTCAGGGTGAGTCATCACATATTTTATTAGGTCTCAATCAGTCCCAGTAAAAGGAAAGTACTATCGAAGTGGATACATATATCAACAAGAACTGTCTTTAAAAAAAGACAACGCCACCGGGTGAAATAAAAGAATGTAGTCTTTGATGTGAATTATATTTGCAGATGGCTTTTTCCTTTAAGGAAATAGTGATAAAATATACTAGCCTATTGGCTTGAAAAAGAGATTTTAATATTAAAGGAAAGAACATCACTAAAATGTTTTAGTTTCAAATATCAGTATAAAGTCAGTAAAATCAATTTGAAATAATATATAATAATCTATTAAAAAGTTATATTAGTAATTTTCTATGGTTACCGAAAATAGAAAAAAATAAATATTGTGTAACCCGTTTTCTCCTTTTCTGCCCTGCCCATCTCTTTAAAGGAAAAAGTAAATATAATTCACGTCAAAGATGACATTATTTATTTTATCTGGAGGCGTCTTTTTTAAAGACAATACTTTTTTTAAATGAATATTTGTTGTGCTTTGTTGCAGAAATAGGCCCAAGGACACCTTGGGTCAGAAAGCTCAAATTTGAATATAACTGACAAATTATGTAATAATATAACTTTCATTCAAGACTGTTTATTCACCATTTATCACAGGGGACCACTGTCATTATAAAGTGGACACTATGCTCGTATACAAAAACAAGTAAAAAGGTGTAGTTTTTTTACGAACGGGTGATGTACTACTCAAGTAAACTGGAGAGGGTTTCTAAATAACAAAAATCTGGAAATTAAATTATAGTTAACTTTATAAAAGAATACTTAAAAGCTTGATAAAAATGTCCATGTTGAGGGTATGAAAATAAAATCTTTCTTATATATTAGCCAAGAAGACAACAATATCTTAGAAGGCTTACTTTAAAAGGGTATGTTTTCAGATTTGATTTAAAAAAACATATACAGAGTGGGTAAAACATGACAAAATACTTGTTCAGGATCCTTTGCTTAGGATAAATACTTGTTAAAAGGCCCATTTTGAGCATGGTGTACCCTTCCACTGACACGTGTCCCCCCTGGGAAACATGTTGTTGATATTGTGCAGCTAGTTTGTTGTTCACAAAATATGCAACGCTTGCTTTTTTCGCGTACCGGTACTGTATTTGTTTTAATTATATATAATAGTTTATGTTCTATAATGTCAGAAACAGCTAAAATTGTTTCTGTAAGTTTGATCAAATATATTTTATGCAAATATTATGGTACAACACAAAAAATACTCCTTTTTTAGCTATAAAAGAGAGTGAAAATTTTTGTACTACAAAATTTTTATGTCAGCCAATTACATCTTGTTGCTATGACCAAATGATGACTTCATCACGGAAGTATCATGGACTGAAATTAAATTATGGTCTTTCTTTCTATTTGAAATTTGTTTAATGTTATTATTTCACTCTTGACAACTTTTCAATATAAAAACTTATATGATAATGTATTCCCATATTTATTTCCAAATAAGAATGTTTTATTGAAATACAAATTGAATTACACCCCTAAAATGAATATAGTAGGAGCAGCATTTTTAACCCTATATCTATAAATGGTTAAGTCTAAATTTCTTCTCATGCATATGTATTTCTTTTGTTCAACCTTGTGGTTTTCAATGATGTTCCCATATGTAGCCCAAAACATAATGTAGCATGCACACAATTGGGCGAATTTAATTCTACCAAATATTTAATTTATTGACTAACATACTTACTTTAATGTAGATTACTTTTCCCTTTTAATTACAAAACATATTTATGATACGTTCATAATGTATTTATAACTTCAACATGTTTCTGTCATGTTTATTAAACATTTTGTAATATAAGTACAGTATGCACAAATTTCCGCCCAAATACACTTAAATTAAATGCCAAATCCAATACATAACGCCTACGGCGTAAAAAATTATTCGAAAGAGAGCGCTTGGTTCGATGATTTCTAAATATCGAGGTATATCATATTCATTGCAAAGGAAGTACTGGGAATGTAACATTGATTGCTAACAATCAGAGCATATTCAAACGATGAGTGATCAACACATATAATTTGTTTGAAGTAGATCTAAAAAATAAAAGGACGGCAGTGTGAGTTTTACTTTAATCATAACTTGTTGTAATTCCTACTCATCTCCTACTTTCATGTTGTACATGTTGTAAGTATAAACGACAAACAACTCGGCAGCGGATTTATTTCTTCCATTTTTCTAACAATTATATCAACATATACGACACAATCTACAGGCTCTTTTCAGTGAAAATGAAACTTTATTTGACTTCAAGCAAAAAATCTATATTGTCTAATCAGTAATGTTAAAGTTTTTTTTCTATCCATGCATGAATGAGCACATGTTTTAATTCAAAAATGTCACAAACGTTACCAAAACGTTACATCAAAATGTCACAAAGGTTACCAAGCAAATCATTGCACTAAAAGAAATCCTGACGATAGAATTTCCTATCACTTTTATGAAATATTTGTAAATATGTTACCCATCATCTGTGAAAAAGCGCAATAAAAAATAGCTAAAATGTCAGAGAATTTTTACTTTGAAGTCATTTGGAGCAAAAACCATTTCCATGCAATGTCACAAACTTTACCGAACGTTACATGAACTTTATTCATTATTATTTTAATCTTTAAACACCTGCATGTCTTGATCCTACCAGTGAGCACCATTATCATTAACAAACTCGTGAATATGATGTTTATGCTAGGTTCTGTGGTAATTTAAAAGTGAAATTTTTCAATTTTGCGGTAACAAACGTTACTTTAGAACGCCCTGCAGCTATTGTAAACACTAACAAATTTACCGACGGCTGCGTTACTGTACACACCTCTGGTTATGCTACTGTGACGAATAACAACTAATATTTTTCAAACATTTTGTATTTCATATAAAATAGTTGAACAGATACTACTAAATTAATATGATAAATTTATAATACAATTATTGACATTTAAAACGATTTTCTGTATTCTTGAAATGTACAAGTAAATAGCCATTATTCACTTGGGTCCTGTTGTTATAAAGGTAGTATAATGATAATTGTTCTGGATTGTCAATCGGGTTTGGTTAACGAAGCCAATCAAAACGGTCACAGAACTGCAATACACTTACATACCTGTCAAGTCTCCCGATTTAAGCGGGGTCTCCCAATTTTGGGTAGTCCTCCCAACCTCCCGATCGGGTTGCCATTTAGCTCCATTTCTCCTGCTTTGAAAAAAATCCCCCGCTATCTCCCGCTTTGGAAAAATCTCCAGCAATCTCCCGCTTTGAGAAAAAAAATGTACGGTATCCTGCTAACGTGTATTTCAGACCGTGTACCCCCTACATTTTGTTGAGAAATAGAAAAATGAGATCGTAATGAACCGTCTGTGCGCTGTGAGACCTTTCCCCCCCTTTTTTTTTTGGTTTGTCAGTTTTCAAAAGTGTGATGACTCACCCCGAAAAGGGGGACTTTGCGACAGAACACCTTTCGAGAAACTGGTGAAAATAGGGAGCAAAATATAAAGAAAATAATAAGAATTTCTAGCAGATTTTCCGTTGTAAAATTTGATTGCCTTGACCAATTTCAACAAACAACGTGTCTTTTTAAAGCTTAGAAAATGCTCTGAGCCATCACATATGGCAGGAACCTAGCAGAATCTATTGTGAAGACCCGGTGCAGCAGGAATGGAAATCCCCCGTTCTTATTGTCCGGCTTGTACAGTAAAGTATAGGCTAACAACTCTCACGCAACATAAGCTTCACGCTTTATTCCATTATGGTCTATGGAAGGCGGACTACCATTTCAGGGAGACTAGGATTCCTTTCACACCGGTTATCGCAAACGTTGTGCTCGAAGATCGCCCAATATTTTACACTTGCTAGCATTACTAGAATTTCCATTTTAAATCAATGGCATCCTTCTGTCAATTAACAATGGCTGATATTGAATATCGACGATTTCCTACTGTAGTAAAGGTAAAAACTGAGCCCACTTGAATCTCATTATATCCACCAGACATCCACTGCACTTCCGAATTCCCTTCATAGTCTTTTGTAAGCACTGGATTCTCATATGACCATCCGATCATATCTCCAACAGCAACAGTAATCTGTTCATTTTCTGGGACGTTGTAGGTAACAATAGTGTTGATAGGTCCTGCAGGTACAATATTTATACCTACAATATCGAAATATCCCGATGCTGTCTGGTTGCGACGCCAAACAATTGCTTTAAATTCATTTGATTCTTTTCCTAAGTATTTCCACATTATGACGTTACCGTTACATGTAAACGTTTTGACAGAAGAGATCATTGTGTGGCTTCCAACATCAACACGTCCACGACTTTGGATTGACCATCCTATTTTACATGCTACATCTGAAATAAAATGTTCATATTTTTAATATTCAGGGTTAACTGAACCTGACTTGTCCCTGTAATGTTTCCCATCTTATCTGCTGGGACTTGTTTGTTTTGTTACTTCCCTTGATAGGCTTAGTATTTGTTGAGGTGCCTTTACGATGTTTTTAATTTATATTTTATTTGTGTTGTTTTTATGACCAATGCTTAAAAATGGTACGTATTCATAGAAATGATAAAACTTGTGGTTCAACCTCAAATCCGAGGTTTCAAAAAACTACGGTGGATCTAATTTCTTCAATTCCAGTTCAATGGTTAAATATTAGCACTATTATAAATTCGGATTTCAAATTCCAAAATCTATCTGAAACAAACTATAAATGTAAGATTACTAGTATCTTGCTTTTAAAAATCGTTTACCTTCCTCATTAGACCACGACGACGACAAAGTAGCTACGTCTGTTGTAATAACTGGTGCATTGCTTGTAGGAGCTTCAATTGTCGAATAAACACCTGTAATATAATCAATTATAGATCACACTTCTAAACGAATGAAATATAGAATATATATCGCCTCGCCTCGAAAACATGGCTCGTGTGCCAATACAGAACTCGCAAACGTAATGAAATGTATATGGGTCGTTTTTATCACCCTAATGTTTAAGTTCAATGATAAACATAATACTCTCCGTGATTTTTATGCACAGCTTTCTTGCTAGTAAAAGTGGGACAAATGTGACTTTTCAATTCTTCCTTTAATTTGACATATCTCGATATTGAAATAAGCAAATCGAACAAAATAAACAACATTTGAAAGCTTGGGGTTTTTCCTTTACAATGATGTACCATTGTTTTACCCTTGTCTTTTGGTTTCGCCACAGGGCAGGGGGCGATTTTTAACTTGCACAATTTTTATTGGGACACACTGTATAAACACACATAAGCGGTCTTGTCTTAAACGAAACGTACTGTGTAAGTATTATATATTGTATAAATAACGAAATATTCATCATATTATTTGTTGTACTTCACCTGCTTTGCAACCCAGAATTTCAAACCTGATGACGCAAAGAGGGTTTGCAGTGCCGTCTTTAACACATTTACTCGGATATATTCGAACAAATTTGGTAAGACTTCCATCAGCACTGAAGGCAATTTCAACAGTTGTAGAATCATCTGTGTTGGCTTCGAAAAGCTGAAATTGAACGAATCATTGCAATGCTATGATGGCTTTCAATGCTCTACAAAAAAAACACTACCATATTCTTATACAGTATTGAACAACAAATACCATAGCGGATTATCATGATTCTGGTATACCAACCATGTAGGCTAGTATATACCATGAGTACTATGCGTGTACCGTACCGTATTAGTGTATTATCTATATACGTATATTTGCACATTAAGTATACTTATGGTCCCATTCAACATTTAAGCGTTGGGATTCGGGTAAGCAATACGGGTAGGGTTAAGGTTAGGGTTAGAGGGTAGGGCTAGGGTTAAGATAAGTTTTTTTTATTTAGGGTTAGGGTTTAGGGTTAGGATTAGGGTTTTTGATAAGACCTTAAGTATACTTTTTCCTCTCCATTTTGTCAAAAAGTGAGTTAGGTAGTACAACAATATAATACAATGTCAATGATCTTTGCAATTTGGTGTCGAAATGATTATGTAATGAATCTTGTTAAGGGCAGCAAGTCGGCATACGAATTTACTATGTGTGTTTGCCGAACTTTGCTGACTTGATTGCGAATTTGGTACCCGATATCAGATAGGCTCTTTCACTCGCACGGAATAAAGTGCATTTTCAAGTAATAACCGCAGTAGCGAGCCGACTTGCTGCCTTCGTTATCCATTTTCGTATGTAATAGTCTGAGTTACTAATGCAGGTCCAAAACATAGTTCTTTTGAGCTATTAAACATTTGGTGCAACAAGTCTTTGCAACAAGTCAAATCTGATATATAGTTCCAATGTATTTTCTATTAATAACGGAGGCTTGGTGGTAAAAATAAATACACCACAAAATTTTCTTTGATGTCATATGTGTGGTGATTTTCAACACCTAGCATCCGTTAATGATTAGAAGATGCATTGGAATTAATGTAATAACAAAAACTTGTTGCACCAAATGTTTGAAAACTCAACACTTCGACGGGAATAGCCAGTGCCTACCTTGGGTTCATTATTTGTATCATTGATAAAATGAAGATTGTCTTCACTGGTTCCAACTTGAACACGTATTTCTTGTACCCAATACAAACGACCATTTCCTTGAACGTG
>JXSR01S073220.1:108910-119536 GCA_000969725.1 Ophiothrix spiculata
TGAAATTTTACCCAATATTTGGGTAATTAGCTAAAACTTTTACCCAACAGTTAGGTAATTAGCCAACATTTTACGCAACGTTGGTAATTATTTACCAAGAAGTTTGGTTGTTCATAGTTGAACCAACGTTGGGTAAATTATTTGCCCAACGTTCTAACAGTGTGGGCACAAATTGTATTTATCAATCCTGCGTCCATTACATATGTGTCAAGCATCGGTCATTATTTTTATTTTATTAATGATGATCATTGAACATGATCTTGAACTGAAACTTTAATTTGATTCTTGGGTTTTTTGTTTGTTTGTTTGTTTTGTTTGTTTGTTTGTTTTGTTTTTTTGTTTTTGATAGCAGAGATCCAACTTTTTTTAACCAGAGTACACCGAGTTATATGTCACAACATTCAACTGATCGATTTGATATTATCAATATTAAAAATTGCGTATTTGTTGCTATTTATTTGATCTTGTCGCGCGTGAGCACCGCATGCAAAAATTACAACTTTTTCCAATTGATGTTGAATCTTTTAGTATTCCTCGGCCCTTTGTCCAAAAAGGGTGTTGCCTGAAATGAAAGGTAAAACTCAAGCGCTTGTACATTAGAATTTAAATTTACGTTTGCTTCGTCCATATGGGCATACAAGTCATTTTTACAGGGGTGGCGATACAATGCCTTTACATTGTCTGTAATAATACTTACCTGCATTGCATCCCATAACCTCGAACCTCATGACGCATGTGTGTTTATTTCCGTTTTTTACACAGTCGTGTGGATATATCCGAACAAACTGAGCTAGAATCCCTTCAGCACTAACGATAATCTCAACATACTTGCTCCCATCAATGTTAGCTTTAAAGAACTGAAATCGAACAGATCGTTATCGAGTTACGTGTTTAAAATGAGTAAAAACTAATGTATGCAATAATTTAACAGTATGATTAATTTTTTGAGGGAGCGTAGCTCCCGAAGAAAAGTGCCGTAAATACACGTATACCTGTCTTACCTTAGGCTCACTATTTTCGTCATTGATAAAATCTAAATAATTTTCACTGGTTCCAACTTTGACTTGTATTCGTTTAACCCAAGTTTGGTCTTCGTCATTATTTCTAGTGATCCCTTTGGTTTGTAATCCCGTAACAAACAGGATACTGCCTAAATTTGCCTGGATCCAGGGCACGGTGTCTGATGTATCACTGGCCCAATAGTGAAAAAGTCCAAATCTTGCGAATTTAGGCAAATATAGATCGCCGGCATGTGATGAGGCAGTAATACTGGAGTCAGGAATAATCCCATTTTGCATTCCTAATGGGGTAAAACAAACTGAAAGAAACATACATACATATGAATATCATCATCATCATCGTCGTCGTCATAGTCATAGTCATCCATCATCTATCATCCATCAACCATCAACCATCATCCATTATCATCCGTCTGTTGTAAGTTGTGCATTTTTTTTTATAAATAGATGGTTCACGTTTTGAACCTTCGTGCAAAATGCGAACTATATACTGTACACTATACGAGTGGTTAGAGCACGGGACTCATATTACAGAGGTTCTGGGTTCGAGCCCCGGCCGGACCATATCTCCTTGTTTCCTTGGGCAAGAAACTTTACTCTTAATGATCCGTGGTTCGGTAGTCACGTTATCAGTTGGTCCCCTGTGCGAATGCTACTTTTAAGAGCGTTGTATAGTGTATACCTGGTGAGTCTATAAAATAGCCATTCTGCATTTTCATTAAACAGTTAAAACTTAATTACCTTCCTCAGTTGTCGATGACCATGGAGTAGATACGACGGTTGTAATAGTTGTCTGTGTGTTTGTTGAGACTTCACTTTTGGAATTGACTTCTATCAAGTATTCGAAAAAAAACCCGGTTTGGATAAATTTGCTAATTGTAACTACTACTGATTTAAATTGTATTAAGGTGGATCGAAAGGATGTTTCTGGAAATTAGAAACTGCATTAAGAGGCACTTGATTACATTGAACAAGTAGGGCTTAAAAGACTGAGCAAAATGGTTTTATTTGAAGGAAATCGGACATACGGTTGCCAAGATATGCTTGATTTTAATTTATTTGTTTTCTATAATTTTTGCCAATATATTGATTAAGTTAATGAGCAACATTGGCTCTATGTGCTGATTAATAATCATATTTGCCAATATTTTACCAATATCTTATGAATAAACCTTCATATTATTTTTATTTTACATAATTTTAACTTGAAACTTTGCCAATGTGTTTCTGTGGCCTAGAACATTAACATATGATTTACCCGCTCATCTAATTTGCATATTTGCATAATTAATGAGCATTATACAAAAATTTAATTAATTATGCAAATCATACATTAAAGGTAAATCATACATTAAAGTTTCAGGTCATAGAAACACATTGGCAAAGTTTCAAGTTAACATTATTAAAGGTAAAAGTAGTATGAAGGTTTATTCATAAAATATTGGAAAAATATTGGCAAAAATTAATATTAATGAGCACATTTTGCCAGTTTTCCTCATTAACTTCATCAATATATTGGCAAAAACAATAGAAAACAAAGAAACTTTAAACAGCAATATCTCAAAAACCGTTTGTCCGATTTGGCTCAAATTTTGGAATTAAGATTTTTTTGCTAATAGCTCTTTGCAACAGGCCTATTTTGATCTCAGTCAGAGCAACTTCATTTTGTTGTTAAAGTAACTACCTGCAAAATTTTAGGTTTGATAATTTTTTTTAAATAATTGTTCTGTCATGTGTAGAATGTGGTACTATGTATGGATTGTGGGTAGTTGCATTAATCTTCAAAGGAATATGGTTCCTGGTTCATCTGTTTATCAGAAATGTGTACATAGGTGCAGAGACGTATCCGTACATTTTGGTTAGTGGGGTGAGAGCAAATACATTTGTCTGTCCGATTTTAAACGGCGCATGTACATTTCTGCCCGATTCTTCAGGAATTTTTTTTCGTAGATCTAAGATAAATTTCGATCGATTTTAAAAACTGACAAACAAAAATGTTTCAGCGAGTTTTAGCAAACTTTTGCACATCTGTTCTCAAAACTACCTGTGCTATCCCACTGTTTTCTGTCTTGAAGCTCTCCCGTTTTTCTTGTCTTTTCCGATTTTTTGCTTGCTTTTCCGATTTCCCGCTCGAGTTTTTTTTTGCAGGGGCCCCTTGCCCAATGCTGGCTACTCCGCATTGGTGCCTTTTCGTAAGTTCGCGTGGTATATCATGATAGTTTATGTATGTTTTCATTTTGTTTTTCGCAACAAGCAAACCATATGGACACTTTTCAAAGAGGTATAGTAAAAAAGTTACGACTCCTCCCCCACCCCACCCACTCGAACAGACTGAACATATTGAAAAGCAGAAGACGTGAGCTGTTTCTTTTTGACATCTTTACTCTTCATTTTTTGTATTTTTAAAACTTTTATCCCTGTAAGGAAGGGTGGTCAGGGGATGCGAAATGCTTTACATCCTCCTCGTTTACCTCTACCGTTCGCCTGCATGCTGTTTTCAAAATAGTGTCTGGCGATTTCGATCGGGCTCAACGTAGACTTACAGGTTGTATTGCCGAGGTGAGAAGATGGATGCTGTTGAACAAACTGAAGCTCAATGACTCAAAGACTGAGTTTTTCTTTATCTCCTCTCCTCGACAGGTCGACATGTTGTCTGACATAAGGCTGGAGATCGGTGAATCAGTGATTGATCCTTCAGCTTCCATAAAAAATTTAGGTGTTACTTTTGACCCTCATTTAAAAATGGATCATCAGGTCAGTTCCATCTGCCGTATTGTAAATTTCTATCTGCGGAACATTAGTCGAATTCGACGTTTTATTGATCAAGATACTTATGCACATGCAGTGAGGTCTTTAGTCTTGTCTCGGCTGGATTATGGCAACTCTCTGTTGGGTGGCATATCCCAATATAACGTTCAGCGGCTGCAAAAACTTCAAAATCGCGCTGCACGACTCGTGTTCTGTGCTGATAGACGAACAAGTGCGGCGCCACTTCTCCACGAACTTCATTGGTTGTCTGTCCAGCAGAGAATCAACTTCAAGATTTTACTTCATGTGTACAATTGTGTTAACAAATTAGGGCCTCCTTACCTTTATGAGATGTTGACATCGTATGTCTGTGGTAGAGGTGGCCTTAGATCATCCAACGACACGTCCCGCCTTGTTGTGCCACTGAATAAACGTGCCATTGCTGATTCTGCCTTCACATATATAGGCCCAAGGCTATGGAATGATCTTTCACTATCTATCCGTGTGGCAAGCGATGTCAAATCTTTTAAGAAAATGCTTAAAACCCACCTTTTCCCTCAGATATAGTTTTTTCATTTCTGCTTTTTAAATTTAAACGTTTTTGTTGTGCCCTGATAAGATAATAATGATGGGTTTTAATTATATTTGCAAATATTTGTGTGTTTTTAACTTAATATATGCTTTGTAAGCTCCTGCTGGTGTCCGCCTGCGGTCCTACTTTAAGCACCTATGTAATGTTGTTGTATTTAATTATGTAATTTTTATCTTTTAATGTAAGTTTATATGTTTTAAATATGTAAGGCGCCTTGATCTTTTGGAAGGGCGCCTAATAAATACCTTTTATCATATCATATCTTATCATCAAAATAGGTTTTTTGACCGCCTTTTGAAAATGAGACTACCGATTTTCAATTTGTGCATGTTTTCTAAGCAATATAGACAGAACCAACACCTAAAACCAATTGTCTACCAATTTCAAGAGAAATTTTGGTCGAGAATATGGTTTTGACTACTTATGATACATTCAATAAAACAACATAGGGCCTATATGTATGCAAAACTGACCCAGGTCCATGGATTTTGACAACTTTTGAATACATAAAGGACTTTTGGGGGCACTTGCGGTGCGGATTCATTTGAATCCTTCACGAACAAGGTAACCGTAGTTATAAGAAAGTCTCTCCTGTGTATAACTCATTTTTGTAAAAAGTGGGCTTGAGTCAGTCTTGCAATCTGTATCCAATTGTATTCACGAGTTGTCTTACCATCTCCAGGACAGACTCCTTCATAAGCTTTCACTTCACACAAAGTCAAAATGCCTGGACTATGAAACGTCAAGTATCGGCCCTGCATCTCGCAGTTCAATTCTATTTTCTGTCCGGCTTCAACTTGAGCTGCAGTGACTTTGTCACATGTGGGGTTCACTGCTCCATCTGGATTATATCCAACTTTTACCATTACATCAACCAATCGATGTACTGTTGATCGGAAACAAAACTGATTGAATTACCAAAATAGATCTTTACAACCTTAAACTACAAAACTAAAACTTGCATTGGAAAATCAATACAAATAGGAAAATATTAAATTTTTTGGTATCAAGCATGATCATTCTACATCTACATCTACATAATTACGGATACCCTGGTCACATAAGCTTGCGGCGAGGTTACGATGTGTTTACGGCATCATACCAGGTAGATTTCAGCAGACGCCGGTCGGACACCGGCCGGTGTCCGACCGGACACCGACCGGAGTCCGGTCGGTGTCCGTAACGCCGTAAGACGCCGGAAGCATGCCGCAAGAATTTAATTCTGAGTTAAAACCTTGCGGCGTGTATACGATGACTTCAGTTATGGTCTAATAACCACCGGAGTCCGACCGGGCATCGCAAGAGCTCGCAAGCATTCAGCGGTGTCATACCGGTGTCATACCGGCGTTGCGGCTTTGCAGACGCCGGTCGGACACCGGTGGTTATGTGACCAGGGTGTCAGCAAAGTTACCGAAGCAATATCACGCCAAGATGACTATTGGCATCAGTTGAGACACACAGATATTTTGTAATACAAAAATAACTTAATTTATACAGACTTCTGCAAAAAGCAGGATATGGACGCCTGCAGGCGAAGTACCGGTGTCATGAATGATACAGTCCTACCCACGAGGCGATATACTGCATGAGCATACAAAAGATGTTTGATAAAATTACAAATATTTAATGCTGTAGACGGCTGCAGGCGAAGTACCGGCAACCCACCCATGAGGCGATATACCGCATGAGCATAAAAAAAAATTGTTGAAAATAGAAATATTTTATGCTGTAGACGGCTGCAGGCGAGCTACCGGCAACCAACCCATGAGGCGATATACCGCATGAGTTTACAGATAATGTTAGATGAAATTTACAAATGCTTAATGCTATAATTCCTGAAACTTTCAGTTGTCATCGAGCTATAGACCGAAGGTGGGAGAGAGTTCCAGTCAGGGATTGTACGAGGAAAATAACTATATTTGTAAACATTGGAATTGGCTTTCATTTGTCTGAATCTTTGGGGATGATATTGACGAGTTTTGGTTGTTTGCTTATTTATATAGCTGGGAACCGGAATGGAAATTAATTGGTTTTGAATTTTATACATGATTGTTAGCCGGTTATGCTGCCTTCGTTGTTCAAGTGTTGGCCACTCCAGGTCTTGGAGTATAGTATGTTGGTACATAGATCTTAGATCTATGGTTGGTAACAGTGCCCTCCGCTCTCCTGTAATCCTTGGCCACAAATCGAGCAGCTCTGCGCTGTATTGCTTCTATTTTTTGGATATCGGATGTTGTATATGGATCCCATACAGCACAGGCAAACTCAAGATGTGGCCGGACCAGGGCGAAGTACATTTGCTGTTTGACTGTCTTAGGGCACCTCCAGAGGTTCCTGCGAATAAACCAGATGGCTTTATTAGCTTTAGCTGTAATTATGTTAATATGGTTAGTCCATTTAAGGTTACTACTTATCTCAACGCCTATATCATGTAGATAGGGATGGTGGTATACTGTTTCAAGATTGTCATTGCCCATAGAATAAGTATGAATTAAAGGATTTTTCTTTGTGGTCACGCGCAAGCTGTTACATTTACGGGTATTGAAGGACATTTGCCATAATTTATGTTTGACCGTTCAAAGAGGGAATCTAAATCTTTCTGTAAATCATTCCAAAACTTTTATTAGACTTATTCCAGCTAATGCAACAATCAAATGCCCAGGTATTACACAACTATCACCTTGTTTAGCATGTTTAGGCTTTCGCCAAGGAAACCCAACTTGGTACTTGGTACCAAGTAAGCTAAAGGAAGCCTATCTTCAACTGGGCTCAGAGATGTTTTTAAATTCAGTTTTTGAATGCAGGAGGAAGACCGGAGTACCCGGAAAGGTGCGGAAGTGAGCATGGACTGAAAACCAAATGCATAAAGCGCCCGGCCGGGAATCGAACCCGGGACCTCATTGGTGCAAAGCGAGGGAACTACCACTGGACATTTTACATTGGCAATTATATTGACGATGTATATATTCCCAATTTAAGTTCATAACATCGCAAGAGAGAATCGTGATGGTTCAACGATGCATTTTTTTAAGACAAAATATCACAAATGCTTCATTTCTCCAAGACAAAAAGCTTTTGCGTGTTATTTTCGTAGGTTAAACGGGTGGTCAGAAAGAAGGTTGCATTTTATAGTTTATGACCTTTAAGATACCGTTTGTTTCATTTCAATCGGTAGTCTGTAACAAAATTTATGCTTTATCAAATAACTGGGTGAATTTTTGTCTGATTCAATTTCATGATTATTGGTCATAAAGCAGGAGTGTTTCAGAATGGAATAAAAATGGAACGCCTCGGAAAATTTATCATATCTGCCTTATTTTTCATCAAATTTATTCATTTTTCAACATATATAGAGTATATCATGCACAAAAAATTGTTACGGTTGGGTGAAAATAGAATTTCATCCAAGTGGAACTCACAAAATAGTGAAATTGGACCAGAAAATTTTAATTCCAATTTTTTGACAAAGCATCTGTTTTAGATTACATATTGAAATGAAACAAAATTGATATTAAAGTCTTTGGACTATAAAATGGCACGTTCACACATGTTCTGACTATCAGGTAAAACCCAGAACTTTATGCGTAAAGATTGTAAAGTTTCTATCTGGGACAAACTGTAATATGGTGGTTTGACCCTGTTTCAAGTTATAAATAACCCCTGGATTCTAAAATGAGCCATTCAGAAAATTAGGCCTTCATGCTGTATAACCCTATATTCATCTATGCACAATTCTATACTGATAAAATGATAGTCATATGTGCACAAATATGAGAGGTGGATGCGACAAATGACCCAGTTAATTGCCAGCTAACAGCAGACAGTAGCCCAGTTCAAATGTTCTGTCCGTGCATAACAATGCATTTTGTAATCCGTAGTAAAATATTTTGTTAACCCATTACTTATTCTATTCACTGGAGTCAATAAGTATAGATAATCCCCACTTGAGAAATTGCAATCCTTGACAGTCCTTTTGTGTTTACACGATAAAAAGCACAACTAAAAATCTCTAGGCGTTATGCTTTTCGTCGAAGACAATAGCCAATCCTATACTTTGATTGACAGGCCTCTTTTGTGCGGTGAAATTAATTCGATACT
The DNA here is from genome assembly GCA_000969725.1 of Ophiothrix spiculata. NCBI lineage: Eukaryota > Metazoa > Echinodermata > Ophiuroidea > Amphilepidida > Ophiotrichidae > Ophiothrix > Ophiothrix spiculata. The sequence continues at coordinate 117,368 of JXSR01S073220.1, forward strand.
TCTATTGTCATTTACGATTTAGTTAACAAAATCCTTTGTTCTTTAATGAGATAACGGACAGAACATTTGAACTAAAGTGAGCTAAGTCCCCGAAATTATTTTTGTTCAGGGACCAATTATTTTTATATCAACGAATAAACCATCAATGATAAGTGAAGTTCATAGATTAAGTAGGCAAGTGCCCACATTGTACACCTGCACCTGAGGCTAAACATGTGATATGCGCAGTTTCATATAAATTCATCAATATTATCAACGATTGATTAGTCTATGAAATTAGTATAGACTTTAACTGAAAAGTTTTACCGTACCACTGACTCAATCTTATGAAAAACAATCATTAAGAAAATATTGTGTTTCTTCAGAGGACCAAAATCGCACAAATTGCAAAAGCATGCTGTTTCGTGTCCCTGCAGACACATTCCCCTCCCCTTTGAGGTGCACTTGGAGCAGTCTTTATTTCAGTATATTGACTCTATTCTACCAGGCCCCTGACACTTTATCCCCATATACTTCATAGTTCATTTAATTACTATTTCTCAATATTCGCTGGTTAAAGTTTCTTCGCTGATCACGTGATCACTGGCTCCAATTATCGAGGACACACAAAGAATAATCCTGCTCAAATATCGATAAATCCTGACATCGTCCTTGATTTGTGTTACGCTTGATCGGGTACTAGGTGAGCAGCATTCTTCGTGTGTCCTTGTTTTTGTCCACATATTACGTTACACGTTACGCTTATTGGGGCCATGTTTTGAACTCTGTGATTCTACTCCGTGTAATCACCTTGTCAACACATTTACCATAATCCATTTGACATTTGAGTCATACATACCCAACTTTAATGTCCCAGTTCGGTTCCATATGACCACCTTGCCAACACACTTACTGCCTCCTATGTCAGCCTTCCACCAAGATGGCTCAATATCTGCGACAGAACAACGACAACCACAACGACAATAACAATATACTAAACTAACGGGTTCAATCCAAGGACAATCCGGTGTAATAAGACTGAGTGTCTCCCATGAGTCCGGTGTAGCAGGAATGTAAGTCTCCCGTTCTTATTGTCCGGGTTGTAAAGTAAAGTATAAGCTAACACAACTCGTTATGATTAAGATTCCTTTCATACCAGTGTGAAAGAAATCGTAGTCCCCCTGAATTGGTAGTCCGCCTTCCATAGACTATAACGGAATAAAGCGTGAAACTAATTGTGCGTGAGAGTTGTTAGCCTATACTTTACTGTACAACCCGGACAATAAGAACGGGGGACTTACATTCCTGCTACACCGGGTCTAATTGAACTATACGGAATAATGTAGAACTCTTTTTTGTTGAAATAAATATTTTTTATTAAACAAAGGTCACTATTATAAGTACATTTTACCACGAGCGAAATAGGAGTAGAGAAAACTCGGAGGCTAAGATTGCCACTGATGTTCGAGGATTTAATGGCAGTCTAAATTTTAAGTAATACGCGTAATTCCGTTACTGATATTTGCAGTTCTAGTTGCCACAATTTCAACGAAATTGGATTCTTCGATGTGCTTGAAATCATGAGCCAACGTTTTTGAAAATAAAATAATCCTGACGGTTTCCTTGCTCTTGGTGGTTTAGGTTTATTATCGTAAATCCCGGAAAAGTCCCCATATGTGGGGTTTATAGCGCTGCGTTACCATTAGCTTGTGACACTGCATTCAGTAAACACTTTTCCCGCATGCGGAATACCCATGACGTGTTAAACCCTCTGTCACATTTGGCACCACTGGAAGGAGAAAGGCGGTGGTGCTACATTTACGTTCTTTTTTTAGAAAATTTATGACAATACCCGATAGCTTGGTGCAGTCATAGACCAAAATGTTTTTCAAAAGGAACCTAAACTGAGGACCGATGCTTTCTTCTTGTATTTTCAAACTCAACACTTACCGGTATGGGTACATGAACCACTGGTTGAACCACTGGTTAGTTGGCCACTCGTGTTGCCATCCAGTGCTTTCTCGGCCCCACAACTGTCCACCCAGTCGCTACTCTGCGTTGGGGAGGTGAGTAGAATTTCAACAGGGTCTAAAGCCAATCAAAAAGAAGAAGAAAGATAATACACTTATGAAATAATGTTTCATAGCCTAAATCGGAATCTCTTATGCCTAAGTCAAGGGGGTCCATGTG
>JXSR01S073221.1:7331-23801 GCA_000969725.1 Ophiothrix spiculata
AGGCATAGCGTAGCCACAATTGTTCAAAACACCACATAAAGGTTTATTTTTTCTGAAGCCAAAATATATTCTTTTCCCCTATCTCCACTCAGTTTTAACCCAAGGTAGTTTGAAAGGTATACCTTTTTGTTGAAAATTGATACTTTTGATACCCTAAACGGTGTCACCTGATTCAACCTTCTGTCCTCAAAACAGTGCCAATTCATCTTTTTTTCTTGGTCACACTATGTCTGCAGCATTATACTTGAGTGCCCCCCCCCCAAGGTAAATGGGGAGGAACTATCGTAATTAATTATGATTGCATTATGTCTGTAACTGGCATGACTGAGCAAGAAACCAGGGCCGTGACTTCTATTCCGAGGCAATGGACCATGACTGATCTATTACTCGAATTTGTATACTCGCCATTCAAACCGTACAAATCAAACGCTTCACTAGTGTTAGTGACAACGCAAGGACTGTAAAAGAGTATACATCACTTGGCGGAATGTCGTAAACAGCTTCAACAAAATGCTATTGCACTGACCTTGTTTATTTTGGATCTACTGAACTGAATAAAGCTGTTACATGTGGTTGAATGGAGCAATGAAAATGGCCTAAGTGATCATAAATGTTAGATACGCCAATTTATGATAAAATGGCCTATCTCACAAGCGTCAGATAGGCCATTTTCATTTTGGTTTATTACCAGATGTTCAAAGCCGCATTTTTTTTAACAATGCTCACAGTAGGTGCCTCTTAGTCTAAGGAACTGATTTATTTAATAATCTCAATTTCGCCATTTTGTTACTTACGCCATTATTTTATTAGGGTGACGATATAAAGCAAATGTGATTACTATATGCTAATCCCAGAGAGATGATTAGCACGTCTCTGGCAAATCCTCTTTAAAAAGCATTCATTTGAATACTAATTACAATGGCGAAGTTCTTACGATGTTCGTACGGCAGGAATGCCGTACGTATGCCGTACAAACGTCGTGCGGCAATCGTATGCAGGTATTCGCAAGGCAGTCGTAACAAGATATTGAACATGACAAATAACCAGGCTGCGAATTTAAGTACTGTTTTTGATCGTACAGTGTTCTTGGGGTGTTCGTACGACGTTCGTACGAAACGGTCAAAACAACTGATTGCAGCTTGTTTGCAAGGCGTTTGCGACCAGTCGTAAGGGTATTTTTTTAATCTGTTTTAAAAACAAAACTCATTTTCGTCAAGGGGAAATACATCTATTAATATTGCCCTGAAAAGAAATTTTATAAAAATGAACATTTGTCAGATATTTGTAAAAAAATATACCTATTTTTGACAACGCCGTGCGAACTTCGTACGAACCTCATTCTTAAATGATTCGTACAAATCTTTTGATCGTATGAACATTGTGACCGTAGCTTTAGGGTTAGGCTAATTTCTGGCCTCATTGGCTTTCTGGTCCACTCCTAAATTTTGGTTAATGTTTCTGTTGCTTTTTTTATGTATTGTATTTTTAATGGAAATAAAGATTGATTGATTGATTGATTGATTGTTGCTATCACATGCTGCTTACCTCCAAAAATCCTGGGCCTCTGATCCTGTGTGGATAATCCGGTATAATCAACATGGGAGGCTGCAAGAATCAATGGTGTACGTACCGATGACATGTTATATCAGAGATCTCAAATTGCCACAAATTTTAATAGTTTGTCCAAAATACAAAATTGTATTTGTTGGAACATTTTGTACAGGACAGCATACTCTTGATCCTGCTTGTTAAGTTTTATTTAGGATGTTTCCACTATTGTCCTGATTGTACTTGACTTTACATTTGGACGTAACACCACATGACTTTCATATTGGACATAAGCTAGATACTCCACCCTACCAGCTAGGTCTACCAGAGATTTCCCTAGATTTACAAATTTACTAAAATTGAACCACAGAAATACTGTGACTAAAGATTATTAAATTTTGTTCAAAATTCATGTTTCACTTTATTTGTAATAAAAATAAAATATAAGTTGGACATTTGCTTGAGCAGTGAAAGGATGACCATCACCAGATTCCTTGCTTCTTTCCCCGGGGAGGCTACTTAGTACAAAAGGGGTTGTGGGGATGTGCCACAAATGTGGGTAGCAAAATCAGGCTTTCTGGTATTCCAATCGGTCCTTTTTCTTCGCAAAATGAGGTATTTGATGGGTTCTCTTTTCAAAATTTTTGGAAATTTGAGCTAAATGCCGCAAATTTTGACAGAAAATTTTTCCAAAATAGAACACTGTTTGGACAGAAAAAATGAGATTTTTGATTAAATTTGACTCAAAATTTAGAAGATTTGGTATATGGATGGGTCAATTTTTCTTAAAAATTGGTATTTGGATGGGTGGCTTTCCAAATTTCCCAGAGGCACATCCCTATCCAAATCAAATTTGAGTACCCCCAGGCTTCTTTCACACATGTGACCAGCAAAACCTTAACAAACACAATACAAACTTATCACTGCGAAGAAAGAAATGTTGAAATCAGAGACAAATCTTTCTGTTATTTTCCCATCTAAATGTGTTTGCACTATTCAGGAAGTATCTTCCCAACTAAATGTGTTTGCATTATAGATTATTCAGGACGTACTTTCCCAACCAGCCCTAGGGAACATGGGGAAGCGGGTTAGCGTAGCGGTAATTTCCTCGCTTTGCACCTCTGAGTCCCGGGTTCGATTCCCGGTCCCGGCCCTGTATGTGCATTTGGTTTTCAGTCCATGCTCGCTTCCGCAGGTTCTTCTCCGGGTACTACGGTCTTCCTACTGCATTCAAAAACTGATTCAATTAAAGAAAGATCTTGGACCCCAATGGAAATAAGCTTCATTAGACTTAGAGGCTTTCTTGGGGTATCCTTTCTTTCTTTCCAATGATTCCGTAGACTTTTCAACTTTGAAAATCATAATAGGAAATCCCTTTAAAATGTAACATAAAACACTGTTAAAAACATTTCTAGTTATTAATACCTGGCAAGGTGGTGTGATTGCAAAAGTCACATTTTCTGTTTGGGTATTATGAAAATCTGGCCATGTGAGTTTTGTTATTGGGCAATAGCGTCCCGGGGAATAGCGTACAACGTGAATTGTCAAGTCAAGGATTTTCAAGCATAACAATAATACTTTTCACTTCCTTTATATTACTATTGGATTTTTTTAAAAGCAAACTATTATCAGATGACCAAAATGAAACCTTGCAGGTATTCTGAAAAAAAAATCCATTACCAGAAGTAACCTTTGCATGTATAAAGTTTGCAGCATTTACAGCTAGTTCAAGATGAATGAACACACATAATCACTACTCTGGAAAGTGGCCGGAAAGTAGCCCAATTGGGCCCAATATGTCTGAGTTGGGCAATTATCAAAGCGCTATAAAAGGTATCACATGATAACATTTGTGTTACATGAATAAACAAGATAGTGTGACTGCAGAAAAGTTCTTGCTCAATACAGCGAAACAGGATTGAAGGCTGATGACATGACAGGAATCATATGATACCACATCGGTAAATAAATTGTGCAGCATCATCTGCTAGATTGAGAATGCCTGTTGGCAGGCAGAAAGTGACCCTTGTTGCCTAAAATTAATTTCAAAATATGTAGAAAATATTAATTTTCTCAAAATTTTTACAGTTTATCATGCTAATTGGACTTTTATTTAATCAATCATGATGTAATTATTTTGTTTGTATCATTTTTGAAGAAATTTTATGACTTTTGGAGAACACAGGGTTTCTTGTCACTTGCACTATTTTCCCCTTGGGCATGGGCGCACTCAAAATGACGCGTGATTTTGATGCGCCGTATCTCGAAAACTTTGCCTTGACCATATATTTTTGTTCATTTTGTAGAAGAGATATGTCCATTATCTTTCAATCGAGACCAAGCATAAGGTAACCAGTCGCTTGTAAGTCGAGAAAATGGCGTTTATTGACAGGTCACTTTGCATGCAAAGTCAATGGGGATGTATTTACCGACGTGAATCCATATAGGCCTACAATTGAATATGATAGAATAAGAACATCCCAACTCCATGAGCTGCCTTCTGTTAAGTTATGTAAAATATAAATGCATATAAATCTCTGAAAATGCTTTCAAATCACTTGAAAGCATTTCCATGTCTTTATCCCAATCATAGTGTCACATTTGACCTTGTAGTTGACTTTGTTAGACATTGTTAGATAATTTTCCTAGCATATAGTTGCAGAGGGGAGCTCGAGGAGTTGGGATGTTCTTGTAATGACTGTTTAAATATAGCAACAATGTATACTATTTTATCTAAAATTATCTAACAATGTCTAAACAAGTCAAATACAAGGTCAAATGTACAATATGATTAGGATATTGACATGGAAATGCTGTTTTAGTGATGTGAAAGCATTTTCAGAAATGTGTATGCATTTATATTTATTAAATACAATTAACAGAAGGGAGCTATTGGAGTTGGGATGTTCTTATTCTGGCGTATTCAATTACATACAGTATTTATGCCACCTGTACACATTTGTGACCGTCCATCTAAAACAAGCCGTAAATGCAGCAAACTTCATTTTAAGCTACAGTATTTTTATGCCCTAGTATGAATTATCAAAATACTACAGATGAGTAATCATTGCAAAATGTCACATGGTGCGAAAGATATTTCATCATTATGAACATTTTGGTACATGGTAAAACATTTTACACCATGCGAAAAAATCTAAATGAAAAAGTTCATTCCCAATTAAAATGTATAACAGAGTGGAGAAACTTTAACACCATGAGAACAATTCTGAAAGAAAATTACTACAAAAATGGCGAAGTGTATCTAGGTCTTATACCTACCAATGAACGTCCATATAGATTTGTTTGATTGATTGTAAATTTATTTGTCTGCTTGGAGACATCACTCAATGCAATATGTGAACCGCCATATCGAAAGGTACCTTAAAGGTCCCAAAATCAATAGTGATATTTCGGTCTCATCTGAAAGCTGAGATTTTAAGCTTTTAAAAATGACACTTTGCTTATGGTTATCGGATGTTTGGTTACAAAGTTACAACCAAATTGGTGAAAGGCATCGGGCTGATTCGGAAAACTTTAGTTTAGTTCGGAGAAAATTGAGTTTAATGTTTTTTTACAGAGTAAAACTTGGATGGAGAACAAGCCTTAAAATACAAGAGGGCGATGGGCGAATCGTCCGCTTTTTTTTTTTACAAAAAAGTCCCCTTGCAAAGGTGGAAGAAAAGGTGAAAAAAATATTACAAAAGCACAACAATCGCCCACACTCAAAATAGCAATATCACATTATCGCTGAAACCTGAAAGTCTTATCTGTTTACGTGTGAAAACAATGGATGTTAATTCATCATTTTGAATGCAATTTTTTCCATTTCCTAGTCACTGAAAGGATAATTATCATGATTGGCATTGATATCTAAAATCCACAAATTTCAAAAGCTTTGGTTTCAAGCACACAACTCCTAATTCTTTTCACCACTGGATTCTATTCCATATTTTACTATTGTGCGTCTTTGCTTTTATAAGCTGGATACGAATGTTGGATCAAAACGCACCTGGAATTTTGATCATAAAAGCCAAACATTGTTGGGCCTAGACACATCCTTTTTAAGTTACACTTTGTACAGCTTGTTGCTTACAAAAACTATTGTTATTGAGTGAATTCTGCTTCTCAAAAAGTATATAGCGATGTTTGAATATGCATAGCTATATCCGTGTTCAGACTTTTGTACTAAAGATACAACTGAATAAAGGTGCATGTTATCTGGTAGAGATAACAGTCATGTCAATTTTGAAAGTGGATTTTTTTCAACATAGTTTTAAAAAACTGACAAGCAAAAGTATTCTAAAAAAGATGTTTATTTTTGAAATATTTTCTTTGTTAAAATTGTCAATTTTTTATGCAATTCTTTGTTAAAATGGTTCATTTTTGTGACATTTTCTCTGTTGAAAAGATCCACATATTTTACTTTGTTAAAATAGTCCAGTTAGCGTGGCATATTTTTTCTTTGTTAAAATGGTCCATTTTTGTGACATATTTTCTGTTAAAATGGTCTTTTTGGGGGGTTTTTGTGACATAATTTTTTAATGCTACAATAGTCCATTTTTTGTGATATAAAAAGGTCAACTTCATATACAACACATTTTTCTTTGTTAAATTGGTCCATTTTATGACTTTTTTTGTTAAAATGATCCATTTTATGTTACTTATTGTTTTTTGTTAAAATGGTCCATTTTAGTAATGTTAGTGATCCATATTTTGAATTGTTAAATATTTTACATTAAAATGTAGTGAAATAATACATATGATTTATTCAGTTTTGGCCAAATTTTCTTAGTTAGAATGGTCCCTATTTTGGCTTCATATTAAATAATAGTAGTCACATTATTTCCTAGTATGAGTTTTTTGTGTTCTTGTTTTTATTATAGTCATCTGTCCCAAAGACTATGTTTTATCCTAGAAACCATTGTAAGGTAAAAACTAGCATCATGATTTTTTTCAAGTCGGAAGGATAAATCTTGAACCATTATTTTTGATTATTTTTATAATTCTGCAACATTGGTACATTGACATAGAAGCTTTATATCAAGGTAAAAGTGAAAGCAATCCATGATGAAGATGATTTTGATATCAAACTTCATCCCAGTCTGCACTCTGGACTTATTGGCTCAGACATATGACATTTCAGACCATGCCCTGAAGCACAATGGACAGTCTTCATGATGAAGAACTGTAATAAATAGTGGTAAAAGGGGTCTAGACACATGGGGGATTTCCAGAAAAAAACACCATACACCATTGTGTATAAATACATGTATATATAAAAGAGACTTGCTCTAACGTCCCTGTAAAGGCAGCCTTGCACTATGATTATATAGAGTGTAACGGCAAGTGATGTTAATTTAAGTTACAAATTGCATTTTTTGAATTTCCCGCTGTGAAAGGAATCTTAGTCCCCTGAAATAGTAGTCCGCCTTCCATAGACCATAACGGAGTAAAGTGTGAAACTAATGTTGCGTAAGAGTTTAGATGGAAACTGCATCTATAGACAGACGACGATGGCCATACCTCCTCACAAACAGATATCCCGCCGCAGTATCGGCCGTTTAATTTCTATACGAACCCCATTCATAGCAAAGTAAATCCTCGAATAAACTTGAATTACTTTGCTATGAATAGGGTTCATCCGTGAACCCCAGCAGATTTAGAATAATATAATAAACTGTGTCACTATATGAGTACTTTTATTATTATTTGAATAAAGGTAAAAATATGAGTTTTGAAATTTTTTTCAATATCAATGCGCCAATAGAAAGACATGTAAAATGTCCCCCAAATTTGCGTTTTCGAAATCCCTGGTCAATAAATTTTACCAAGTAAGCTAAAGGAAGCTTATCTTCAACAGGGCTCCAAGATGTTTTTTAAATTCAGTTTTGAATGCATGAGGAAGACCAGAGTACCTGGAGAAAAACCTGCGGAAGCGAGCATGGACTGAAAACCAAATGCACATAAAACGCCGGGCGCGGGGCTCGAAACAAGGACCTCATTGGTGCAAGACGAGGGAACTACCACGCGCCGACCCGCTGGGTCTGGTTAAGTGATGACATCATTTTCAACTTTTTGAAACAACTGCAGATTGTGAAGATAAGATAATTTCAAATTCACATGACATTGCATAAATTCTCAACATTATGTGTGCCAATATTGCGTAACCTCTCGGGAGTTTTTCTATGTAGGCTGATAATTAGTTACTGTGCTCAATGGTGCTTAGTTCTCATACTTTAAAGTCGATTTTTGACAATTATTTATTTTCTGAATCACCCTCGCATAAATGGAAAAAGAAACGAGAAAGTATAAAAAATTGTATAATTGTAAATCATTTCGAAGCTGAGAATATGAAGAATTCAAATATGTTTTTATGTTTATTCTAACTCATTTTGCTGTAGCACCCCACAGATGATCTGCATGGTGTTCATTGAATTTGCCAGGTATGGCACAGTGATTTTGCCTTTTCATTTAATATTCTTGAAACAAGACGACAATTAAGGTGTCTGGTCCACACGCCGTCCACGCGTACCAGTACGCGCTAGTTTTCTATTTTAATATTTTTCTGGAAAATTAGTTTGTGACCCCCAATTTTTATTGTTTTATTATAAAAAAACATACCTGTGTGCAACTTTGGTGAAAAAATTGACAAACATTTTCGGGCAAATTTTTTGAATCAACATTAAATAATTTTACTTTTGCCACATTTCCCATAGACCCCTGTACTGATTTTTCCCCAAAAAACCTCAAAAAATGCTATTTTTATTTTTAAAATCGGTTCTACATTGATAAAATATCATTCCTGCTGATTTTTACTAGAAATCTTCGGGTAGATCTATCACAGACCAGACACTTAAGGCCCGTATTCCAGAAAGGTATTTAGCTAAACCATGGTTTTAATTATCTTCAACAGCACGGCTCATTGAACTGTTCCGCTTGAAAGCTGCAATGGTGCTTGATCATTCATGGACAGTTGATGTTCAGTTAAACCGTGGTTTAGCTAAACATCTTTCTGGAATACGGGCCCTTAAGTTTAGTAACCTATTACAAAATATACAAGGCATCCAGCACACGAAACTGTCCCCCTACCATGGCTGATCTACAAGATCTCCCTCCATTGCTGCCGGCAAGCTCCTATTTTCAATAGAAACACAATTAGAAGCTATACTGTATTTGATGGCACTCGTATTTCACCATGCGATCGATATACCAAGACTATCCTTACTTCTTCACCCTTCTGACATTTTGTCTGTGAGGTTTAAAAAATTTGAGGCTTGGTTCAGATTTTTTCTTCCTATAGAATATTCTATGCCAATTTTTTTGTAATACGTATTTGTTATTCAATAAAATTCCACGCATATGTGATAATGCCTATTTCATGATAGAATATTCGATGAAGTTGGGAGTAAAAATGTATTTTATACAATATCATCAAATCCTTGTCTCCCAAGGTACACTAGTATCTAAGGGGAAATAATTTAAGCACGGAGAGTCGTTACATCAAATATTTGGTGTGCCAAAAAGTCTATACAAATCCTAACACTGTAGCAGTTGTTTCTCTGTTAATTTTTACGGTAGCTTGAACGGCTATTTACATATGGCGGAAAAATAGCTATAAAGTGAATACCTTTTGGGGATGCGAACCAAAACCTATTTCCATTTAAAGAAAACCCTTCGATCCCGAGCCTTCGATGGTAACATTTAATAAGTTTTATAATATTCGGCCAATTTCATATGTTTTTCTCTTTAATTCCCTTAAAAAGGTTTTTGAATTTTTATAGCAAGAGGGAATGTGCTATGACATTAAAATTTTAGGGGCTGGTGAAGGATAACAATAGCTAAATTCTCTCTGCAAAACTGGATATTTCCTCATTGAAAAATGCTTGACTCTGGCAAATTAAAATGGTTTTTAGGCTCTGTCCGTGGAAACTATGATCATTTTGCCGGTTTTTCTTTAATAATTTGTTAGAATAGTTATTAATGTAAAATTTGAGATGCGGTAGACTTGTATTTACATATTTATTTTTTTAAAGAATAAAACAAACATGGGTAAAATCCCCATGTTAAAGCGTGCATGATATGGTATCATTAGCAAAAGAGACTACTTTTCCATATGCATTTTTTGAAATTCTTGTTGTTATTTTACTCATATTTGGGCAAGCGTTGAAATATAGCATTGAAATTTACATAGTCCCCATTGAGAACTTTACATCAAGTAATTACGATTATAATCATATATCTGATGAAAGTCCCAAAATGTAGATATAAAATTGTGATGTGTTCTCTATCTAAAATCCAAACAAAACAAGCTGACCCCTTCTCCACTCCAGGCTATTCCTCATTGGACATTCAGTTTGCAATATTCTTGTAACTCCAAGCTATGTCCCTGAATTTACTTGTAATTAATCTCTTCGTTATCTTTTTCTAATAACTTGTGTAATGACTTATGTGTTCTACTGCAACTTCCCTAAAAAATATTCGACCTAAAATGCTCCGATATATTTATACTGTCAAATTTGATATACCGGTAATAATAAAAGGTAAGATGTTTGTTCACAATTTTTCATCATTTTCAAACGAAACGGTTATATCATATTATCATGACTAATTCCATAGCATTGAACAAGAAAACATGAATATGGGAAGAGCGTAAGTTCCTGGGTATTGGGTGACCAGTTCCTCAATATGCCTATGGAGCCTCAAAAGACAGCTTTAATTGCTACCTCAAAGACTTGTATCTATGGCAACGAGGAGAATCTCTTTCTTATACATTCCCCCTGGGCGAGTCCGAGTACAAATAATTGCCATAGAGTGATTGAGTAGATAAATCAAATTAAAGAGCCTGTTGGAACAGGGGATTTCCTGCCAGCCAACTTTGAGAGGTTTTACACCTGCCTGAAAAACAACATCATTCCTTCATTACAAGTTCATGTTTCATATGTTTACGATATAGAAAATGAACTTGGGCTTGATTGTAAAAACCTACATTTCTGATTCTATATTCGCCTCTCACTTTATTGATTGTAATATACATTTTCAAAAGCATTTCATCAACTCTTTTTACTATACTTGTCAAATATCATGGTCAGAGAGTTAATTGTAAGAGGATAGGATAAAAAGTCGAAATCATCAAAAACTTAAAAAGAACAGTGTTTCTAGTTACAAATATTAGACATATGTGACCCATCATATCGAAAGGTACCTTTAGGTCAGCATAGTATATTACGAGATATGGGCCATTGAAGCTGAGCATAGTCAAAAATCGCATCTAAGGTCGAATTTCTAATTTCATCAGAAACGTTACCTTTGAAGTGTACTCTATCATATTAATCAGGCTCCAACATTCAAAACATAAGATTAATTTGTTAAAAAACAAGATACAAATCCTTTCTCCATTCAAGTTTTACCAGTACAGAAACTTTAAACTTGATTTTCTCAGAACTATACATTTCTGAATCAGCTTGATGCCTTTTACCAATTGGATGTAACTTCGCAATTGAACATCCAATAACTAAAAGCAAGGTGTCATTTTAAAGTTTAAAATATAATCTTTCAGATGAGAGCAAAAAATCAATTTTCATTTTGGGACCCTTAAGGTACCTTTCAATATGACGGGTCACATATTAGACATATAGGCCTATTTAGCCTGTGCTTCTTTGAAGTTGAATGCACAAGATCATTCAAAAGTGCTTGAAAACAAAATGTATGTCCACTACATGTCTTAATGGATACACATCAACATAAGTTGGACTATAGCATGCCTAATGTATGCAATATTCTACTTAGGCATATAATTTGACTATACTAACATAGGGGTTTAGTGCGATCGTGCAAAAGCACCAAATTTCATGGCTTTTATGGTCCATCGCGCATTTTAAGATCCATCAAGAATTTTCACAATTTTGCCCAAAACAATCTTTTTCAATGCCAATTCTCCAATAAACGAACAAGAACTGACCATAAATTCATTAATATATATATGCAGGCCCTGTAGCCAGGATTTTTTCAAGGGGGGTGCGGATTTTCAAAAAGTGGACCTTTTGGAGGAAAATTTTTCGTTTTGGTCGACCCTAAAATAATTTTAGTAGTTTTTTAGCAGGTTTTCAAGCATTTTGTGTAGTATTTTATTAAAAAACACCTACATTTGCTTGTTTTGGTGCTTTAGGTGTTCTTTTGGTGGTCATTTAGTGATTTTTTGTGGTCTTTTTTGTACATTGTCAAATTTGGGGGGGGGGGGGGGGCGACGCCCCCACCGCACCCCCCTGGCTACGGGCTTGTATATATGTGTGCATAGGTCAAAACAGATGACTCAAAACCCTGTGTTGTGTTTTTATTCAAGTGAAATTTGTGCTTAAAAATTATGCATTTAAATAGCTTCCCTGTTGTCAATATAATGACTGGGAACCCCTAGATTTTGGTAATTTCACTCTATGGTATCGACTAAAATAGATCCCATAACGTACGCTTATAACCCGTCTTTGCTAAGAAGTTTACTTTAAAATCATGCAAGAACCTGGTGCTCACGCAATACCATGCATGTATACATTGACGTTCGTTCATGTTCATTAGACATTTTATCTGTTCGATTTATGATCCTATATTTTTCAAATGGATGTGTCTCTTAATTAGAATACATTCAATGCGTTGAACGGTTTTGAACATCTAGAAACTGTTCAACGTACTCAATGTATGCTCATGCATAACATATTGAACAGATCCCAACAAACATGGAACGAAAATCACCATATACATCATTTAGCAAAACTCATAGTAGAATGTCATACGTTAGGTGTATGATGGTCCAATATATGTGCCCCGTCATATCGAAAGGTATACCTTGAGGTCGGCATAGTAAATTACGAGATTCGGGCCATTGAAGCTGAGCATATAGTCAAAAATTACATCCAAGGTCAAATTTCTAATTTCATCAGAAACGTTACCTTTGAAGTGTATTCTATCATATCAATCAGGTTCCAACATCTAAAACATAAGACAGGTGTTTTTAATAAACCGAAATAAAAAGCCTTTCTCCATTCAAGTTTTACCAGTACAGAAACTTTAAACTTGATTTTCTCAGAACTATAGTTTTCTGAATCAGCCCGATGCCTTTTACCAATTTGGATATAACTTTGCAATCGAACACCCAACAACCAAAAGCAAGGTTTCATTTTAAAGCTTGAAATATAATCTTTTAGATGGGACCAAAAAAATCCATTTTCATTTTGGGACCCATAAGGTACCTTTCGATATGACGGGTCACATATGGTGTGGTGTGGCATTTTTATATGTCAAACTTGATTTCCAGAAGAAACCCATCATCAAAAAAAATTGCTTCAGAGCACTTATTATTATAGAATCTGGTCTCTCCAAGACTGACTTGATATAGGGTCAATTTATAGTCAGCCTCCAATCAAAATTTTCGCTACCAAACATTTTGTCATGACGTTAAGCTATGGGCAGCCATGATAGGTGTCAAAAAGGGGTCAACAAGAGAAAGGTGTCTACAAAATTGGTAAGGGTGTCTATTACAATAAAAAAAGGTGTCAAAAATACCCAAAAGCGTGTGTAAAACCCAACACGGTGTCAAAACCTAAAATCAATATGAAACCCAAAATAGTGTGTGAAATCAAGAAAGGCACCTAAAACAACACCTATGGCTGCCCATAGTTTGACGTCACGACAAAATGTTTGGTAGCCAAAATTTTGAGGCCGAGCGTTAATTGACCCATATCTTGGGGTACACAATTTTGGTAGAACAAAAAATATACAAAGCCAGCTATCCATAAGAAAACGTCCTTTCAAGGCAATCTGATAACACCCAAAAATCATCTTGAAAGAAAAACATTTACTATAACATACCTTTCATATTAAAGTGTCCATCCAAAAGTTACCATCCAGTGACGTCAGTTGAAGAAGGGGTACATGAAGGTAAAAAAGAAAAATATATTGACAAATTAACATGTTTGCTTTTTAAATCAAATATATTAATAAAATTCACATGAATTTTTTTGCCCATAGCACACCCAGTTCATTAAATCGAGTAACTATATGGCTTGAAAATTCCATAGAGTGGCACGTCATGTTTTGCTTCAAAACATCGGCCATTTACCAAAAAAACAACAGATATGATTGGCTAAACAGATGCTAAAATATCAGTTGCATTCATCTAAATCAGAATTGATAATAATTTGTCACAATATCTCAGCCAAATTGTCAGGATGAGGCGCAACAGAAATTGGGAAAATGTGCCATTATATACTGGCACTCTACAGTATGTTATGCCAAATTCCTGTGATGTCCGAGATATCGACCAACGCCTGCCGAGATATTGTGATGACGGCATAATGCTTGCTTAATATTTCGGCAAAATTTGTCTGCCGAGATATCAAGATTTAGGCAGGCATTTTTTTGCCGAGATATCGTAATTTAGACAAAATATTGCTATTCAACCGTGTACTTACTGTCTTGGTACAAAAGCACGTGCGTTTAACCAGCCTGCATTCAGAAAAGTTTGTGATTCACTCGTGTTTTAGGCATTCGCTCTGTCGAAATCTCATGATGACATATATCATTGGATCTCGGCATAACAATATCACTGTTATATTGCGATACGGGTACACTTGCACTATAATGCTGCAGATCTTCACTCGTACTGGTTTTCAGATGTTGAAATGTCTACATCGTGAAATAATTTGTCATTATCAATGATTATCATCATAGATCGAGTCATAAACTCAGAAGTAGAAATAGACATTAATGGGCTGATTCATTTTATTACAAATCAATTCTTCCCCCCCCCCCGAAAAGGGGGACTTTGCGACAGAACACTTTCATGATGATTACGACATATCTAGACTTGCCTCATGTCCTTATGTGGTAAAATCTCTGGGATTTTTTCAGGTCTCGTTACATTTGAGATTTTAGGGACATTGTTGGTCTATCATCAGGATATGGAAAATCAACTAATATGGGCAGTTTAATATAGGCCTATATTGTTCACACTTGAACTTTAATCATGAAGTGGGAAATGCACAATCCAGCCTTGAATCAAGGCTACGTCATATCAATCTGGGATTCCCCCAAAAACAATACATTGTACTACAAGCTTGATATTTATATAAGCGCACGAATTATACTATGTAAAACCGGAAGTTGGCAATTCACTTATATCTTGTGATTTCGGCAATCGTTCTGCCAAAATCACGTGATGACACATATCACGGGATCTCGGCATAACAAGTATTGTACCTCCGGCTTTAAGTACTAACCCTAACCCCACTGAATCTCATAATATCCCATTCCACAAAGTTAAGAAATTCATGTAAGTCCAAATATGGTCATGAAATAGTTGCCATGGCAGCAGCTGCTCAGTGGCTTGACATAGTGACAATTGGATTGGGATGCAAGCGGTCTGAGTTCGAATCCAGGTGAAAATCCACCATTTTTGACTTGCAGATTTCGGAGGAGTTTTTAAACAAAGAAGTGGTTAAAATTGTTAGGGCCAAATCATCATATGGATAAGTTTTAAATGAAACGTCTCATATAATGACTGAGCATTAATATGTACAAATGCACACACACGTCCGTGAGTGATTGTTCCAGGTGAATGGGTACTTATTTGTTCTGCATGCTATACTTCTCAACAGCGAAAAAAAGGTCTTGTGACTGTGGATGTGTTCTTACATCATAACGACGCCAAATATTGACCAATTACAACACTTTAAAAAGTTTTAAGTAGATTAATATTTTCTTCTTGGAATAAATAGCGGAGCCAGCCAATCTATAGTTTCGAACATATAAAATGAGGGCCTCCTTGCACCCTTGGTATAGACCAAAACAACGCAAACCATATACCGCCAATGTTATAATGTGGATTATTTTAGACAGGGACAAGAGTGTTCTAACTTCATAACGACGACGTTTCTCAACCGAATTGGACAAGATTTCGGGGGAATGGTTCTAAATATATGTTGTTTGGAACTAAGGGCAAAGCTAAGAAAAATAATGCTTATTTTTTTTCTTATGCCATGCGAAAGTCAAAAAAACCCAATTTGCCTATATGTTATATCATTGGGTTATTTTGAGTATAGGCAGAAGAGACCACTTTTCCATATGGTCGGCCTCCAAACAAAATTTTCCCTACCAAACATTTGGTCATGACGTCACCAACTATTTGCCATCGAATTTAAAGTATGAACGGGTAACAAACATTTGGTCCAATGTATATGTCAGAAGTGACAATATCATCTCTACCATCAACCAAACCATCATTGAGTGAACAAGCCATAGTGGTACATGGCGAAAGCTCTGGTAAGCTTAAAATTTTGCTTTGTGTATCGGTTTAAATTATCTCAAAACGTATATGGCAATTCAATAACATGTGCAATCTAGCGCAAAATTTTATTTGGTCTCAACTCGGTGTTGAAGTTATTTTGTTTGGAGTCACTCGTCATTTTGACGTCACGACCAAATGTTTGGTAGGGAAAATTTTGTTTGGAGGCCAACTATGATTTGGCCCTATAGGTTAGATGAGAATACATTTGTCATATGATCAAAGACATTTTAGGCAAATAAGATTGCATAATTTAGGCTCATCTACTTTCCCCAAAAGTATGGACAATAACTCAAGCATTAGCACACATGCATCTCTTTAGAGTTGAGAAACGTTAGACACAATTATCATCTCTTTCCATGTCATCATCGTACCTGCCAATGGCACATGGATTTCTGCCACAGACAATGTGACAATTCCTCCCCAATACCAACAAAGGAAGTATGTCCAGAGGCCCAGCACCTGCTAACTACAATACTTGATGCAAAGGAAACGTGTGACCCGCAAACTAGGCTAAACTATACTACAGTTTACTTTAGCATGATAAGCCTATGCCTTATACAATACTTGATGCTAAGGAAACATGTGAC
>JXSR01S073221.1:39264-49842 GCA_000969725.1 Ophiothrix spiculata
TGGTCTCAACTCGGTGTTGAAGTTATTTTGTTTGGAGTCACTTGTCATTTTGACGTCACGACCAAATGTTTGGTAGGGAAAATTTTGTTTGGAGGCCGACTACAGTACTAAGAAACTGAAATGTTCTTGAAATTCATTTTGGAAACAAGCGTATACAGTGGGTCCCAGAAAAAACCTTATAATCTTTGTGTGCAAAGTTGCTTTACCAGATAGTTCAAACTAGACTTAAATATTAAATTTGTGTCATTCCAATCAGTAATCTAAGAAAAAAATGCAAGATGCAAAAAAATATCTGATCTGATTTCAATATTTTGTAAATTCCTCTTGAATGAAGTGCTATTGACTATTTGTCCTTGATCTGCTCAGTCAGCTATAACACTGTTTGATGATTTATTATGTGCATACTTTCTTTTACCTATGCTGAAAACAAATTGTAATTTTTAATTGCATTGTGACCAATAATCATGAAATTATACCAAACAAAAATACAACCAAATATTTGATTTAATCATAACTTTTGTCATACACTATCGATTAAAATGAAACAAACCATATTCAATTCAAGGACTATTAAATGCATTAACATACTTTCTATCTGTGTGATGAAAATTAAAGGAGCTTGGTCCGATTGCCCCAACTTTTTTCAAACTTTTTTGAGTTTTTGGTACCAAAATATTGCTCATATTTTTCTCATAACTCATGTGAAATTTCACAGTTGAGTTATGTCCCGTTTTGGAGATATATGTGAAAAGGTGTCTAATTATGGTAACCATAATTAATTCTATACAGTAACGTATAGGAAGCTCTGAAATACAAAACAACCCATAAAATCAAAACCATTTCACTGAATAAGCTGAAATTTGAAATTAAGACCTCTTGAGTGGTCGTCATCTTTCATATGACCATGAAAACTAACTTTTGAAAAATCGGACCAAGCTCCTTTAAACTCACAGATTGTAAGTTTTTTTTATGGGACACCCGGTATGGCATATTTCACAAGAAGAACCCATATGCACAGAGTTCCACATGGATATGAATAATAATTGGGGGTCCATGTCCCTCAATGATACAGAAATATTTTCATATCTAAATATACAGGAGGAGCTTTACAAGATTGGCATTAACCCTTGTCTTACCAAGGGGTGATTACCCCCCCCCCCCCAAAAAAAAAAAAAAAAAAAAACCTGAATGGTTCTCTGTTGCATAAAAAATGCAAACAAATATGACCTAAGGGATATGGGTAGTTGTAAGTTCACCATTTGCGGAGGTCAGGATGTTCCGTCAAAGTCGGAAGGTAAAGGGGTGCCACCTCAGAATATTCTAAGTCACCATTTTGAAAAATATCTGCATGGCATGGACCTGAAACACATTTCCCTTTTAAAAACTAAAAAAATACCAATGTTTGAAACTTTTACAGCAACATTTTGATTTTTTTTTTTTTTTTTGCCATTTTTTTTGCAAAAATCGTGATTTTCCGACTCTAAAGTACCAATGACATCATAATTACAAACGTCTCAGCTGATTTTAATGATTTTGGTATCGATAAAAAGAACAGACCTTATCCTATACTATGGTACCAAATAACCTAACTTGTAATGGTTAAATTTCAATTTCATAGGGGGGATGGGAGTTGTACCACCAACCCCCCTCCTCCTTGATAACAAACGTTGCAAAAATTACCTTGGTAAGACTACGGTTAAAGGAAATGAAGATGGGTACACTGGCTATTATAGACACAATAATGCGCACAGGCCGCAAAATTATCTGCTGAAAATAAGCAATAAAAGTATGATATTATTTGTGTTCCTTTAAATTCTCCTTGCTAGTATTATGCACAATGCTTGCACCTGCATACACACCTGAATCATATAATACACCTTGATTCAGCTTAAAAACAACTGCCAAGGCACAATGGATTCGAGCGGAAACCTTGTATACCTACATTCGTATCCGACGACGGTGTATGTACTTGATTTTCAAATCGCTCCTAAATATTTCATTGCAAAATGTGGGGCCCTAATGTAACATACTGAATTTGTGTTATGAACATGTTATCAGAGGCATTACTTTGAAAAATTTAGCTGTGGAGCATAAAAAATGCAAATGACATTACTAGAGCGCTTTATAAGAGATAGCAAAATCTATATCGTGTCCATACCAAAAATCTGGGTTAGTAAACTCAGGGCTAAAAAGGATCCAATAAATTCAAGAGGAGTGGTACACAAGTTTGGTTTGGGTAGGGGCATGCTGAGGGGACATTTGAAGACATTCCAGCCATAAAAAAAAAAACCAATAAACAAAAGGGGATGATGACCATCTAGCAACTAAAGCTGAATTCAGACTCGCCGAAAACGCACCGATGTGTAGATGGGAGTTTTGAACGATTTTGATATACCAATATAAAAATACAACATCATTTGCGTCAACGCAAACCAAGCTGAGAAAATCTGAACTTTCTATTGTGTTTTCATGTTGTGCATGCCACCGTCCATTTATATTTTGAGTAAACGCTGCCTGTGGATCAAAATCAGACCCTTGCGCTGCTTTTTATGATATGCTCCCGGGCTCTATGGGGACCATTCACCACCATGCAAATTTTCCTGCTCTTAATTCCATATCATAACAAGCATGGCCTTACCGCCATTCTCACGAGACTGAGCATGCATGCGAAATATTGACCAACAGTAAGTTCAACAACACGTCGTTCACGTCTCATTCCATTTCGAATGCAGCACAGCGAGAGACATCATTGGCAAACACATTACATGGTTTAAGCTTACTTAAAACAAATGGGATGTCAAGATTAATGTCACAGCATCATTTCTGCTATGGAAAGTAAAAATGGTGTATGTGCATTCTGGTTATATGGAAGCTACTCCCTTTTACCTAGGAGATTCCTGCAGACGATCCCGGGGGGAGGGGGGTACACTATCATTTCAAGGTGGATACCATGCTCGTACATGGCCTTTCAAAATGGACCCTAAATAAGTAATTATCCTCCTTTCATATTATACCCTAAACAAGTATTTTGTCCTGTTTTCCCTACCCTAAACAAGTATTTTGTCCTGTTTTCCCCTACCCTAAACAAGTATATTCAATTTTCAAATCAAGCGTGAAACATACCCTTTTCAAGGTCTTTCATTAATGTTTACCATGAAATATTATAGTCTTCTTGTCTCTATATTGCCCTTTTAACAACATATTGCTCATAACATAAATAACAGAGTTAAATGCAACTGAAATCAGCCAATTGTTCTTTTTGATTGAAAATGGCATTTTTATGAGAAAGATTTCATTTTCATACCCTTAACAAGTAACAAGCCTTTGTAATCTATACCTTTATTTCCAGATTTTTGTAATTTTGATACCCTTTCCAGTGTACTCCAGTACATCGCCCGTTCATAAAAAACAACCCTTTTTACTCTTTTTTTGTACGCGCATGGTGTCCACCTTGTTATGACAATGGCCCCCTAGGAGATGATCAATGTTCTGTCATAACTAGTGGCAATATTGAACAGACATGCATGCATACAATCTTCTAGCATAGAAATAGAATGAAGTAAAATTCTACATTTAGTAGAATATGGTCTACTTTGTTTTATATTTGCACCTACTGTGTTTTTACTTTGCACGACAGATTTATGAAAAATGACCATTACCTAAGGCCCAGACATCCACTAAATACATAGACAGTTTTTTCTGTGTTGCCTGGTGACTTGCAATGACTACATTATATCAGGCAAGGTTCTTTTAATACTGGATGGAAGTCGGTGGTCTGGCCAGGATATAATGGTGGACATTTGTGACCCGTCATAGGTACCTTTAAAGGTCCCAAAATGAAAATCGATTTTTTTTTTTTTCTCATCTAAAAGATTTTATTTTAAGCTTTAAAATGACTCCTTGCTTTTGGTTATTGGATGTTTGATTGCAAAGTTACATCCAAATTGGTAAAAGGCATCGGGCTGATTCAGAAAACTATAGTTCTGAGAAAATCAAGTTTTAAAGTTTCTGTACTGGTAAAACTTGAATGGAGAAAGGATTTTCATCTCAGTTTTTAAAACATTCGTCTTATGTTTTGGATGTTGGAACCTGATTAATATGATAGAATAGTTCTTAGAATACACTTCAATGGTAACGTTTCTGATGAAATTAGAAATTTGACCTTGGACATGATTTTTGACTATGCTCAGCTTCAATGGCCCATATCTCGTAATTTACTATGCCGACCTTAAGGTACCTTTCGATATGACAGGTCACATTTATCCATACTTTAGTCTTGTTTATAGGATTGCAAAACAATCAGGTTCTAGAGGACCCACTTCATGATGTTTTCCCCTTGCAAAAATGAAAAAAATTGCAAAATTTCAAAAAAGGGTATACGATGACTTTGAGTCCCTTCCCAGGACCTACCAAAATCCTGACAAAGAAAACAAAAGCTTTTCATTGAGTGTGAGACGTCTGCGTCCTATTTTAGACAAGACTGTACAGTTGTGCCTATATTACGCAAAATGTACAGCCCATGTCCAATGGTAATCAAAGTCCTATGAATTGCATTCATGACATGACATGTACACTAAACATGTAATGGAAAAACGTACACTCCCGGTCAAAAGTGTTTGCGCACGCTTAATTATGAGCAAAAACGTAATTCTTATATCAAACGACCAAGACTCTGAACAAATCATGTTTTTATAGGTACCTAATGTATCCAATATAAAAAATCTATGTTTCCTCTAATATTTGATCTTCCATAACCATAAAAAATGGTTGATTTCCTGGACCATATACAAATACACCACACACACTTTTTGCTATGTACCTGTGTAGTTTATTAAGTTCAGTGCTCGATATCACCGTGTAACCGTACAGAACATTTTCAGGTCAATAGTTTTTAAAAACACGTGCAGTTACGTATTTAAACTCCGTTTTTGAATGTGCGGAAGAAATTATGCAGTATGTTTAGCATGCCATTTTGTCAAATGCGGTAAATGCAATTCCTGTTGAGGTCTTTAGATCTATATATGTAAACTATAAATCCGAAAAAATATGACGCAAATGATAAACAGTTCTTGAGATATGGCTGGTTAAAGGTTTTGTGCGCAAACGCTTTTGACCGGGAGTGTATTTTGTGTTTTTGTGTGTAAAGGTATCAGGCGCGTAGCCACCGCCCGGACAGGTCGGACATTGTCTGATCAATATATAAAAAAAAAACCATTGAAAAACAAATATATGTATCAGAGAATAAGTTATATGCCTTTCTACCAATATCTATCACAACATCTGTGGCGTGCGCAAAGCACCCCCCCCCCCCCCACGAGAAAATTTGGGGGAAAAGAGGCAAATTTGGGGGAAATGAGGCAGTTGAGGGAAAAGAAAAGGACCCTCAGTGGTATTTTCTACTAAACATGCCGAAGAAAATTGGTGAAAATGTTTAAATATTCGTTAACAATGTATGCACGGCATGTATGATATTTCATCCCTAACTACTCACATAGCTTCGTGTACAAAATTCCCCATAGGAAGCATTGCATGATGGGATACACACAATATCTCCTCTTGTGCCAGGTCATTTAAGAAACAAACAATCAATGGTGCCTCTTAATTTTGCCTGTCTGCTGATTTGCTTGTGGTTAACTCGGATATTATTGAAGCTTATGTGAAGTAGAATTTGATTAGTTGCAATTCATTTCAATGTCATTGGGATGTCCAAAGTATAGATAGAACCCATGCATGTAACCAAACTAACATGTGGAAACATGAGTACCCAGGGGGTCGCTCAAAGAAGAAAGTGGTACGCATGCTCGTCAGAGCACTTCAAAATCGGAACCAAAATATCAAAATCATGTACAGCAAATTCCAACCCTTAATGTCGTAAAATATTCAAAATCATACCTCCTGTCGCAATGTCTTAAGGGGTTTTCTCTGAGATGCAGTTGCTTACTACTGCGGGATAACGATTTATGTCATAAATAGTAAAAATTCAAAAAATTGTTTGCACCCTTTTTGCGTGCGCAAATTTCAATGCACACTGAGCGCATGTTTTACTGACGCGTATGATTAATTACGCGCCTCATCGCTGCATAATATATACGCGGGAAATTATGCAGACGCAGATGTGCCATCAAAGTAATCAAATTTTATTGGAAAATGTCCGTGTTTGTCATTTTTCTTGAAAACTAACACGGTGGCCCTATTTTTTTATTTCATTATTTTGAAGTACACAAAAAATGCTTTAACATATGTAAAAATTAATTGAGCATTTACTATTTTATAAGCACATAATGATCGACTTTTTTACCTTTTCCTATACTTTGTGTGGTAAAACGGGTGATTTTGGGGGGAAATATGTACTTTATAAAATGCCTGTATCTCAAAAACGAGCACGGTGACCTATATTTTTTATTTTAGATTCGTTATCAGCAAAAATAAATCTACCAAATACTAAATTTTTACGAAAATAAATGGAGTATTTGCATCTCGGAGAAAACCCCTTAATACACTAACATTGAACCCTTAATGCCGTAATGGACATTTGACCCATTAATGCTGTGACACACTGAAATGGGCCCTTAATGGTGTAACAACCCCGGGTAACAACGCACTATTTTCTGCCATAAAAACATGAATAATACATTTGAAGCCTTTTGTGTAGTTATTTCTAGGAATTTTAGAATAGCTGGCGAAAAAGTGATCCTAAAGTAGAAAATATTGTAAAAAGATGACCCTCAATGTCGAAAGTTATCCTGAAAAGACACCCTGTTTTCTAAAAATGTTGATCCGACCCTTTTTCTGGCGAGCATGCATACCACTTCTCCTCCTCCTCCCCCCTCCCTGACATGAGTACATTGAACTTTAAAATACCAGGCACACCGCAATGATGATAATGAAAAGATTTCTAGGAATTGTATTTGCCTTGTGTGATTTTTTGTTTAATAACTGATGAAAAATTTTGTTTTTTGAAAGCTAGTGTAATAAAAAAGTATTTGTTTGTCAATTTTGTTGTTTGATTTGATACTTTTTTATCTTTTAATTTTGAGAAGTTTAAGATTATCATACCATACCAACATTATATAGCTCGAACCTGTCAATTTCAAAAGGTTTGAATTTTCAGAAAATATTTCTATTTTTTTCCTGATTTATGACTGCTGTTAAAATTCATTTATCTAATTAAATTACTTTGCATTAAGGACATAATCATTCTTAGGGCGTGTTCACACATATTAGTCATGACTAGTTGTGAGCGGGTCTAGAGCGAGACAACTTAGCAGTTGCGTTCACACTGGGACATGACTTGCGTGTTAAAACTACTGGTGCATCACTTTTGGTCACGAGCAAGACACTTTCTATAATTGCGTTCACACTGGGAATTTGGTCATGAGTGGCTCGCGAGCGAGAATATGGTCATGACCAAATTCTTCTGTGTGAACACACCCTAAGATATATTTAAACAAATTCATTACTTTAACAATTCCTTGCAGTCTAAGTTGGGGTAATTTAATCCCATATGTTCCAATTTTTTATTGTATATTTACACATTTTTTCCGCAGTTGATAACCAGTTTAAGCAAATTTGTGATTTGGATATGAGCAATATTTTATTTGTAACAATTTCTCATCAGCATATAAGTAGACAGCTTATAATAATTATTGTTTTCATATCAGCAATAAACTATATCTTTTACCATTTCTTATCAGCAATTGATAGCCGGTATAAGGCTACAGTCACTAAAAACGTCTCGTTCGGCTGAATGTCATGTTTACTGCAAGTTTTTACCTACTTACACCTATTTTTTGGCGTACATATTGAATAGAGTCTCTAGTTTATACATGAAACTTTACTTGTGATTTCACATCCATTATCAAGGTCAAAATGACGCCTGAAGACTACTGAAGTTGACTTTTTTTTGCTGAAACGTGCCTCATAATTTTCGAACAAATCGACCAGTTTCAAATTGTAGATCGATTTTTTAAAGCAACATTGTTATTTTCATAACATTAGATATCATTAATATATGTGACATATCGAAAGGTACCTTAAGGTCGGCATAGTAAATTACGAGATACTGGCCACTGAAGCTGAGCATAGTCAAAAATCACGTGCAATGTCGAATTTCTAATTTCATCAGAATCGTTACCTTTGAAGTGTATTCTATCATATTAATCAGGTTCCAACATCCAAAACGTAAGACAAATGTTTTAAAAACCAAGATAAAAATCCTTTCTCCATTCAAGTTTTACCAGTACAGAAACTTTAAAACTAAATTTTCTCAAAACTATAGTTTTCTGAATCAGCTCGATGCCTTTTACTAAATTGGATGTTACTTTGCAATAGAACATCTAATAATCAAAAGCAAGGAGTCATTTCAAAGCTTAAAATGTAATCTTTCAGATGAGACCAAAAAATCAAATTTCATTTTGGGACCCTTAAGGTTCCTTTTGATACAACAGGTCACATATATGGTAGAGGCACTAATCTCTTATCAGCAGTAGATAGCTAATTTAACCCTTACCTTATGGGCCATATTTTATCAGACTGTAAAGATAAAACATTTTGCCAGATCTATAGTTCTCTATAAGAAAACAACAGAAAGTGTTGGCAACCATTTTTTTTTATAAATTCCTTTAAAACAGTGTAGCTAATTTGGTATTTTTATTCAACTTCCATTGCTTGGATTCTTGTTTACTATTTTCATGCTTTAGACACATTTTTCCATTTAGTTACTGCCTCAGTAAAATATAAAATGTTGGTGCTTATATAGCGCTTTTCCTGAATTGATCAAAGCGCTTTAGATTCATTCCGTTACCAATAGAATATAACCAACTTACGGAGCTGCCTTACAATCACGGCACCTATTGAGTATAGCAGCAAATTGATTTCAAAAACCGAAATTTGACTTTTTCACCCTATTTTTACTTTAGATGCCATTTATTCAAAATGAAGATTTGCGACTTTCCTTTCATTTTGCCAGAGCAGCCCACATATATATCTTAGAATGATTATGACAAAACCCCAATGAACACTGAGTACATCTTTCTAATGTTCAGTGACATTGATAAATCATGTAGTCTGCAGTTTCAACATGTGCTTTACAGAAATACTGCTAATGGAGATTTGTCTCTGTCTTGCAATATGGACAACTGTTTGCAAATGATCCACACATTATAAATCGCCATGCTTTTGTCTATTTACCCGAGGGGAGGGGGGTGCCCTCCCATTCTGGAGGCGACGCATATGTAAGGGTCAAAAGACCCCCTTTTTTCTCATGTGCTCTCACCCAAAGACCCCATAAATGTTTATATTTTTCTCTCACCAAATGCCAAATTTAACTCACCGAATGAAAAAAACTGTGCTCTCACCTGATGTCCCCTCTATTTTAGACCAATAAGACCTTTTTTGTATTTTTATCGCACCGGATGCCAAAAATCATGCTCTCACCCAATTTTTTGAGCCTGTCAGAGCACGGGCCTTACACCCGTATCCATTTCAAATATGACTGCCCCAAGCTATTTACTTTTTTCTAGTTTTGAGAAAATTAAGATTTAAAGCAATTTTATAAATTGAGATAGGCAAATAATAACATGTTATGAGATAGGCAGGAATATAAAGTGATATAAGCAAACACATTTTTGCCTAACTCAAAATGTGTTAGTTAGATAGAAATATACAATGAGATAGGCGATTTATTATAACATGTTGTGAGATATGTAGGAATATAAGGTTGGATAGGCAATAAGTCGCAGACTTGAGTTAGGCAATTTTCATCTTTGTAGACCATATTCCAGGTCATATATATGTTTTAATTCACTCACAGCAGGTAGGTGCCCCTTAATCTGAAGAGCTTATTTATTCAAAAATCTCAATTTTGTCAAAATGTAAGATAGGCCAATATTTTATTAGCCTGACAAAATTGCACATCTACAGGACAAGCAAATCAAGAACAAGTTATTAAAGAGACAAAGATTTTCTTCAAAATTAAAACTAAATCAATAATGGCCATATTTTCAATAATTTTTAGCTAAATATTTGTTAGACCTGAAATGTCGAAAATCTGATTTTAATAAATAGCGTGTGTAGTAATAATATTGGGCTGTCCAGCCCGTATGAGCCACAAATGCAAGAAACTTCATTTTGCGCTACAGGTGAAATATATGTCAAGGTTGTAATTTGCCAAATTTTTTTGACAAATTCTCAATCCTTGTGCTTACTACAAAATACCAGCATACCTAATTTTATAAATGTGGTGATATCAAAAACTTAGGCCATTTATAAGTACCACTATTGATAACCAATTGATCCTTTTGATACAGGCTCATTCCAAAGTAACGTTTGTGACAGAAAAATGGGAAAATGTCACTTTTAAATGGCCACAGAACCTAGCATAAACATTATATCAACGAGTTTGTTGTTGATAACAGTGCTCACTGGTGGGGTCAAGACATGTAGATGTTTGATAATTAAATCAATTGTCAAAATCCTGAGTAAAGTCCATGTAACGTTCGGTAACGTTTGTGACCGCGCACGGAAATGGTTTTTTGCTCCTAATCACTTCAAAGTACAATTTCTCTGAACTGTCAACGA
>JXSR01S073223.1:15058-26723 GCA_000969725.1 Ophiothrix spiculata
TTTTGTATATGTGTCGTATATTTTTTATTCTTGTATATGAAACATAGAAGAAAAAAACGACCTACCTACCCTATTTTTTTCTATGTTACGCCAATCAAACAATTATTTTTTTAGGCCTTACACTTGTACATAAAGCTTAATCTCAATTGTTTAAAAATAATCAAAATTTCTAGTTTGCATTTTCCTTTCAATACCACTTGTTGTGTCAGATCTGGTTTAGTGTTAACAGTTACTTATTATTCATCAAAGTTATTAAAATAGCTTATATAGTTTAGTGCTACAAAGTTATAAACTTGTGCTAGACCTGAAAACACTGATAGACTGGAGTCAAAGATAAATTATGGGGTCATTATGATCAAAAAATGTCCCGGCTGAATGTTTTCAAGATGGGTGTTGTCCCAGACATCACACAGTGCAGAGTTGTTGAATGTAGCAAATTACATGAATTGGCCAGAAATTTTTGCATGAAATTTAGCAGATAATATCTGATAGTCCTTTCTTAACGGGCTTCACCTATCAGTGAAATTTAATATAATATATAAAATGCAAAAAGTCCAAACAACACAGACTTCACTTGTTGATTAAAATTTTATTTTGTACGCTGGCAACTACATTGACTGCTTGTCAAATTGAGAATGCTGAGACATCAAGAAAGGCAAGCTACTCCACAGTTCAATTAGGCACCAAATTTGAGAAACTATTCATGTGATGCAATACATTTTTGCGCAACTAGAAAACAAAGATATGGAAGCAGAAGCGGAACAATTTCAGTCAAAATAAAATGAACAATTAAATTGCAATAAAAGAACATGATTTCAACGTAACACTGTATTATTGTGAGAGTATACTGTATTTATATATAAAGTTATTGGTATGACGTTCTCATAATTTATTCATTAGTTTGATCTTGTGTTTTTCAGATTGAGAGCTGGTATCTGCCAGGAGAGACATGGGATTCCAAATTCTCAGTGATAGCTTCATCTTACGAGGAATGTAGAGCTGAATGTGTGGGGTTGTATCTGTGCCTATCAAAGGACATTTTAAAGTAAGTTCAAGAGTTGATAAAAAGAGCTGAAAATAGTGACAAAATGCCCAAAATAGGCTAAAATTAAAGAAAAGCTGAAATTATAACCTCTTGAAGGCATTAAAAAAGCTGAAATCAGCTTAAACACTTAACTCTAACACACCTGCGTAAGTCTCTATAGTATTTTTTAAAGTCAGGGCACCTCTTGCATAATGACAGAGGTAGACCATATTTTTGATTAGATTCAGACAAGGATTCTCTCAGCAAAAATGCAATCCCTGCATGCATTGCTTATACAGCAAAGATCATTGGTATATTATTGCCAAAAGCTGTTAACAGTTTAATGAGCATGAAAGGGTTTTATGTGGTTCAGAGGATTTGAAAAGAAATGACTTGTCGATCAATGTAACGTGATTCCACAGGCCAAATGAAAATTTTATGATGTTGCGTGTGCTTTTTTTCTTTAACTATTTTATCGTCACCATAATATAACTGTACTACAAAATGCACGTATAAATGTTTTAAACCATGGCTCGTTAAGGTAATGTAATTTTATAAGTATTATAATTTATAATCAGCGAAAGAACAATGCAGAAATCCCATATAATTTTACTATTATGGCCTTTCTCCACCCTTCAGTTCTATCGTCTAAAAGCACTGTATTTTTCACTTACGAAATAAAAGTTTTTGGAAATTATCAGCCCTAAAATGGAATGGGGACAATCAGAATTTCCGCTAAGGGTTGTTAGCTTGTGCCAATTCTGCCAAAGTTGAAGAGAAGAGAAGCTTGCATCAAAACTTCTAGTTGAGGCTGAATATTGGCTGAATATGCAAGAAAAGGCATCTTTCTGACATGCTTTCAAAACATTTTGCACCAATACCCCCTGATCCTTTGCTTATCACAGGGGACAATAATACCCCATTTACAATGACAAGACAACTTAGTTCCCTAGTTGTACATTGGAGAAAAGTCGAAATTGAATTCAATTAATTCCAACATTTCTGAAGTTGACTAACACAAGTTTACACTTGGAACTCTACTAAAACCGATTACAACTGTAACGTATCACAAATTTTGCTTAGTGTAAATGTGGTAATAGGCAGCCTTATTGCAAAAAAGATAAAAACAAAATTTGTGTGCTCAGTAAAATATGACAAATGCAAGTACATTATATTCCCTCATTAAGAATACTTCTTTGTTATGATAAGGCCAAAAAAAAACTCTGTCTCAGATTCCCAAGGCCCAAAACCCTAAGCGCTACGCGTTGGTTTTTTTTTAAAGTCAAAAAAGGCTATGCGCACGCGGAAGCAAATTTTTCCTTTTTTTCTCTTGATGTAAGAAAAAAAAATAAAAATGCAAAAATTCTCCTGAAAACCTATAAAAAAAAAAAGAAATGTGGTAAAATTCGATGTAAATGTATGTTTGTATTATTTTTATAGGATCTTTGGACATGAAGGTGATGCTGCAGAAGATATTAAATATATTAACTGGCTCAACATGGTCAGAGCTGGGGTGCTGG
Source organism: Ophiothrix spiculata (assembly GCA_000969725.1). NCBI lineage: Eukaryota > Metazoa > Echinodermata > Ophiuroidea > Amphilepidida > Ophiotrichidae > Ophiothrix > Ophiothrix spiculata. Next base: position 17,603 of record JXSR01S073223.1, read on the forward strand.
GACTGGAATTCTACACACCAGAAACAAAGTCATGGAGACAGGTTAGATCACATACATTTATTGATTGTCAATGTGAATTGGCCTGCCTATTTAGTGATGATGTCATCAGCATTAGCTAAACTGTCCAAAGAGTACTGCTTTGTACCAAGTTAGTGATAAAAAAGCTTTCAAAAAGACCATCAGATCTTGGTAAATAGTTAATCTTTCTATTAACTTTCATTAATATCCATAAATGAACACTTTGAGTTTATATAAGATACTATTTCCAATGTTCTATAAAGATAAATGTCTTTGTTTTATCAGTGGAGGAACCAGGATTTTAAAAATGGAAAGGGGGGGGGGGCAAGTAAGAAGCAAAAAGAAAAGCCTGGGGAACATTTTTTGAGCATATATGAAAAATTATGGAATGCATGCATAGTCAATACGATAATTGCAGCTAAAAATCACCCATAGCATGCAAATTTTTTTGACATTTTTCGTCGAAATTATCCAGTGCGTTATCAACAAAGTCCTCTGCTGTACATGACTAAATTGTGTAATGATCCCATCTGTTAATGTTGATTCTCAAATTCATTTTTTTTCTATGACTTTTTAATACATGCTTCTGATCAGTAAAATGAGGTTCTGTGGTGTGTGGGGTGTGTTTGTGAGTGTGGTTGAGGAGAGTGGGTGTTCTTGTAAGTAAAGTTGAATTGAATAGTGAAAGTATAGTTTAGTGGATGTGGAATGAGTGATGATAAGTAAGCTTGCAAATATTTTTATGTAGAATATATATTTTTGCTATTGTGGTGTTTATATTTTAATGTCTAAATTGTAAAATTGTTGTAATTCAGTTGCTTTTTGCTGCAATGTCTTACTGTAATGTTTTACTTTTAATGAAATGAAATGAAAATGAAAAAAGAGAGATTTGAGTGTTGGACATTTTTGTCAGTAGCTGAAAGAGGAACAAATGCCCCCAAGCTCTAAATTTTCATTTAAAGGAGAAGCGACATTAATTATATATAATTTAACATTAAACTGAATATCTTTTATCTCCCATTTTTAGGCTCATATGCAAGCTCGATATGCAATTTTGCGTGTGTTGTTAGAGGCCGGTGATGGATTGGTGACAATATCTCGTATAACTGGAGAAGATGGCAAACCTGATGCTGTCGTCAAACTAGATAAGACCAAGATAGATAGTGTCGGCAAGGAGGCAATCGGAGTTTTTCTTCGCAGACTACAGGTCAGTCAAACTAGATAAGACTAAGATAATGTTGGCAAGGAGGCAATCGGACTTCTCCTTCAGACTTCAAGTGAAAACTAATACAGTAAACATGGATATTGTTGCGCTCAGTAATTTTCGTGCAAGGCTTATTTTGATTATTTCATGTGGTTTATTTTTCGCGCTTGTGAATTTTTTCGACCTGCAGCGATATATTCATACCACTTTTTGTGGTACATTTTTGCGCTAGGCAAATTTAGCGCAAAAAGTGTGAAATGTAGCTCAAAATATACAACTTATTCAGTAGTAAGTTTCATGCAGTCAGTATTTAGATCCGTGACTGTCCATTATATATCTCCAGTAATATTGGCATGTAGTATGAATAGTACAAATGCTTTGTTCAGACAATTTGTGATTTTGCAGATTTGAAATGATCATGCCATTTTGAGACACCTTGTACAAAGTCAGTTTTCATTTCACTCAGAAGTATCTGAAAACTAACATTTGTTTCCTTAAGCAAGAAACTTTACTCTACTTGCTTCGTTCTTCGGAGGGCACGTAAAGCCGTCAGTCCCATCTGAAGTGTTCCTGACACACTGTTGGATGTAAAAGAACATCACGGGCTAAGCTACGGCTGTTCAAACTAAGAGTAGGGGAATCCTCCCCGGTACCGTGACCGTATGTCAAAATGCGTCATCTACTCCAGGACCAGAGTGAATAGTCACTTAGTTTACCTTCAAAAGTATATCATCTCTCTAGGACCAGAGAGCTCATCTAGATGCTGAACAGGTTTTGATGAGAATATGCATAGAAGTAGAAGTAGATGTCGTAGGAAATTTGCAGGGGGGTTGGACGTGACGTCATCAGATTTTGAAACTCCCATTCAAAAAACTTGAATTTCAACCAAAGCTCAAAAATTTCATTTTATGCCCTTACTTAGCGTATAGAAATATGGAGATTTCAAAACCGATGGGGTCGGGACTTCGACCCCAAAAAGCTAAAAGATATTCAGATTATTCTAAAAAACTACTTCTTTTTATTTATGCATTGAAATATACGGGCGATACCCGAAAGAATACCCTATAAAATCTGGTGTAAACAGGCAATTTATTGCTCGTCTTGCATCATCTGGAAATTTTCACTGATAATGAAATCTTCAAGGTATGTTCCTCAGTTGTACCTATTCTGACATGTCATACTATGAAGAATCGTAAATCCACTTTTGAGTTTCACTTGAACTTGAAACAAGTATCAATTTGAAGCAGAAGATACGTTCTTTTAGAATCTGCAAAAAAAAAAAAGTTAACCAAGGGGTGACTTTACTGGAGGTTTGTGGTGGACACCACATTCACATATAAGTATATGTAGGTAATCTTTCCTCCATGCATTAATAGTGAAAAATTTTAATCTGTTATGTGATGAAAATTATATTTCAAATTTCTTATAGTTATTTGAATCTGTTAATGTAACAATATGGTTTGAATTGAATAGTTCCTTGTTGTGATACTTGTTGATGCAGCACAGAACAAGCATGCAGACCATCTCTTCCAAAAATAATCCCCATCGTTAGGGTTTATACTGTCAACAGATGGAAGTCATTGAACTGAACTTCACAAATGTTTATTACAGTGGAAACCTGTTAGTACGAGATCACCGGGGCCAACTCCAAAAGCTCGGAATTAAGCGGAGCTCGCATTAAAAATATATATATATATATCGGCATATCGTAAGGCTTTTGTAGCAATAACAGGCTAACGCAATGTTTGACATTTCCTATTGTGCCAAAACTTTGGACACCATTTATAAGTTGAAGGAGACAGATTTCATTTCATGTAATAAGTTTTTTAGTAAAAAATTGATTAAATTTATCATAAGTACAATTTTTTCCATGTCCTTGCCGTATTAGACGTTTTTTGACCGCCGCTTTCGAAAGATAGCTAACCAAAACAGTGAACAGGGTGAGTGGGCGCTACATATACTGATTTTGTATTGACTACTAAAGTAATCACGTACGACACAGAGAATATTTGTACGTCGACGTATGATTTTTGTATCATCGTAACTCATACGAAGCAGCTATCACACTGTCGTCTTATCGCATTGCTATTGATATATAAACATTTAAAGCTGCCTTACAATTTTTCATTTTTTGATGCAAGTAAAACTTGTACAATACATTTACAAAAATAAGAACTAGAACCACTTATCTTGCCACGTGGTTTAGGAGAATACCAAGCATGTACTAGGGCATGTACATATGAGTCATGAATTTTTGGAGCCTGGGAAAGAAATACTGTAATAATGCACTGAGAGACGCCTTCAAAAATGACCTCGTATTATCCGTCGCAAAATTAATGATGAATGAAGCAAGGGACTGTCGGTTAGTGTTCTTATTATGCGGAGCTCATATTATTCACCTCGTACTAAACAGATAGCTTTGTGTAGTAAACCATGGAGAAAGGTCGGGACCGAGTGTTACCGCTCGTAATTATACAGTTTGTCGTTTTAAACGATCTCATACTAACGGGTGTCCACTGTAAATAGAATTAATTAAATGGAGTTTGCATGTGTTGAAGAAAACAGATTCTGCATATTCCATCAAATATCCCATTCTGGCATAAATAAGTGATCATTTCCAACTCATTTAATATCGGCATTTTTCCCCAGGCATACAAATCAACAGGTGACTTCACAACGGGCAAAGAATTCTATGGCAAGTACTCGGCTGTTAACGATGACACCGACGACAAACTACTTTCACTCCGGCAGATAGTCATGGACAGAAAACTACCAAGGAGGATGTTTGTACAGGTCAATACAACACTAGATAAAGGTTAGTATCAAATGTATATGATGGTACCGTGGGGATGGGCGGGAACTACTATCACTCCGGCAGATAGTTATGGACAGAAAGCTACCAGGAGGATGTTTGTACAGGTCAATACAACATTAGATGGAGGTAAGTATCACATGTATATGATGGTACGGGGGTGGGGGGGGGGACAAACTACTATCACTCCGGCAGATAGTCATGGACAGAAAGCTACCAAGGAGGATGTTTGTACAGGTCAATACAACACTAGATAAAGGTTAGTGTCACATGTATATGATGGTACCATGGGGATGGGCGCAAACTACTATCACTCCGGCAGATAGTCATGGACAGAAAGCTACCCAGGAGGATGTTTGTACAGGTCAATACATCCAATGCAAATATTTACTGCTCATGGGGCAATGGTGCAAAATATCCACCAAAGGTGACTGGAGACCGTGGGCCTACTATTGCCCGACATGGAGGGCAATGAGAGGCCCATGGTCTCCAGTCAATGAGGATAGATTCGCACCATTGCTCAGATAAAGAGCAGCAAATGTTTGTTTTATATACCATATGGAGATAGTCTTGTCATTTGATAATATGTGTAAACTCACTTGTAAGAAAGAAAGAATTATTTGGCTAATTGCCAAGGATAACCCAAGAAAGCTTCTAATGAAGCTTATTTCCATTGAGGTCCAAGATCTTTCTTTAATTAAATCAGTTTTGGATGTAGGAGGAAGACCAGAGTACCTGGGGAAGAACCTGCGGAAGCGAGCATGGACTGAAAACCAAATGCACATACAGTACCAAACAGAAAACCAAATGCACATACAGCACCAGGACCAGGAACTCAGTAGTGCAAAGCGAGGAAGTACCGCTGCGCTAACCCGCTTCCCCTATACTAGTTTTGTGCATTAGTAGTTTAAGCTTACTATTCTTGCATGGCCTGTTTTCAAATGATCCACAAGCCACAGTTGGGTGTGTAAAAGGCTGATATCGCCCTGCGGTGATGTCACACCAGGGCAATATCATTTTTGTCTCGCCTGAAAATTTTTCAGAAGAGACATACCATTCCTTAAAACTGTCCGCCGTCCACATTTCTTGTCCGGAGCAAATCTCGGAAACCGTATGCCCTATCTTGATGATATTTGGTGAGTGGGTAGGGTTGGAGCTGAACTGGCGCTGCGTACAATTTGAACACAAACTATGCATATAAAGTACCTAATTTGCATAATTTATGCGTGATTTGGTATTTTAAGTATATCTCCTAAACCATAAGGGCTATGATAATGAAACTTGGTGACATGAAGGTACGGGATTAGCACACGCGCCGCGCCTTTTTTGGGGTGCGGTGAAGGTCATTCAAGGTCAAAAGGTCATTTGAGGTCAAATTTTTAAAATTGTTCAAAAAGTTGACCTGAGGTCATCCTAGGTCATTTTGAGGTCAAGCTCATAACTCATTAACCCCTGACCCCACATGGATTAAACTTGGACCATAGAAAGTACTTGATCCAAGGTCAAGGTCAAAAGGTCATCCGAGGTCAAATTTCCAACATTGTTCAAAAAGTTGACATGAGGTCATCCGAGGTCATTTTGAGGTCAAGCTCATAACTCATTAACCCGGACCCCACATGGATTAAACTTAGACCATAGAATGTACTTGACCCAAGGTCAAGGTCGGTGAAGGTCAAAAGGTCATCTGAGGTCAAATTTCCAAAATTGTTCAAAAAGTTGACATGAGGTCATCTGAGGTCATTTTGAGGTTAAGCTCATAATTCATGAACACCTGACCCCACATGGATTAAACTTAGACCATACAAAGTACTTGACCCAACGTCGAGGTCAGTCAAGGTCAAAAGTTGACCTGAGGTCATCCAAGGTCATTTTGAGGTCAAGGTCATAACTCATGAACCCTGACTTAGACCATAGTGCTTGTTTACCAAATCCGAGGGAATTAACACGCACTGAATAATTATGTAGCAATCAATTAAGAAAGCGCTCAATACGCATACCCTACTCCTACCCTATCCTATTCCACCCCACAACTGAATGATTAAGAAGGCAGTCAATTCAGTAGGCGGTCAATACGAAGGCGAGACTACTGGTTCGCGAACCATCTTGTTTCTTATTGTCAAAAAATTCCCCGCCATGCTGTCACACAGGAAATATACCAAATATTTTTACAGTCAAATGCAGTGTCAACCAATTTAAATGACAAGAATGTTTTCATGTGATATGTTATATTGGTTTAATATCTAAAGTTGGGAGATAGATGAACTGAACATAGGTACAAGGATAATAAAGCTATAACAGTACACACTAGCATACGAGACCAGAACTGATGCTACCATATTTCTAATATATAATCAGATAAAGAAATAGAGAAATATGCATCATACACTAGAACATTAATAACATTAGACCAATCACAAACAGACCAGGATTTCATTTTATTAGAAAAAAAACCTGGCTGAACAGGAACTAGAACCCCAGACCTCTCACTAGCAGGGCGAGAACTCTACCACTGAGCTATTAGGCCTCTCAGATGTACCGAGAGTTTTAATAACCAAGTAGCGTGGCAGAAGGTACCGGTACAACACAAACACATAAACAGTATCTATCTAATATACTGTATATATCTAAACTTGGGAGATAGACGAACTGAACATAGGTACTAGCGAGTGGTCCGGGGTTATAGTATATCCCTGTTTGGCCAGGATTTTTTCGAATAAAATGAAATCCTGGTCTGTTTGTGATCTGTCTGATGTTATTAATGTTCTAGTGTACGATGCGTATTTCTCCATTCCTTTAATTGGTTTAGTAGTCGGCTCTCCTTTGAGCAGAGAGTTTAGAATTTTGTTGCAACATTCCTGTCTGGAATGAAACCAAAAAGATTTTTTTTTAAATATACCATAATAGTTTACTAATATTTCGTTCAATTAAGGGGTTTTCTCAGAGATGCAAATTCTCCATTGATTTTCTTTATAATGTAGTGTTTGGTTGATTTATTTGTGCTGATAACGAGTCTAAAATAAAAAAATATAGGTCACCGTGCTCATTTTTGAGAAACAGGCATTTCAAAAAGTACATATTTTCAAAAAAAAAAAGAACCCGATTTACCATACAATGTATATGGAAAGCTCCAAAAAGTCAATCATTATGTGCTTGTAAAATAGTAAATGCTCTTTTGATTTTTTTAATTTTTACATATGTTAAAGCATTTTCTGTGCACTTCAAAATGATGAAATAAAAAAATATGGTCACCGTGTTAGTTTTCAAGAAAAATAAAAAAAATGGCATTTCTTGATTTTTGATTACTTTGGTGGCACATCTGCGTCTGCATAATTTCCTGTTTATATATTACGCAGCAATGCGGCGCGTGATTATCCAAACGCGTTAGTAAAGCATGCATTCAGTGTGCATTGAAATTTGCGCACGCAAAACGGATGCAAACATTTTTTTACTATTTATGAAAAAAATCATTATCCCGCAGTCGTAAGCAACTGCATCGCTGAGAAAAAACCCTTAATCCATTTTATAAGTAAACCTCTATTTAATTGAGCTCATTCACAAGTCTTTTTACATTTTTTTCTTCTTTTTCCATAATAGATGGCGGTGTAACACTTAGTGAATATGAGGCATCAGCAGCAGGAATAATCACATCGTTTGTAGAGAGATTCCCTGGTGAGGAATATGAAACATGCATAGCAGAACTATGGCAGAAAGACAAACGGCACTTATAAAATGCAACTATAGCAATGCAACTGGTGGCTCAAATTAAGCCAATATTGGTTAAATGTTTTGTATGTCAGAGAAATTTCGTGAATGTCAGTGAACATGTATGGCGGGTATTTTCGGCAATGTTATATTTTGTATGATTGTTGTAAATCAGAAAATGGAGTCTACATTTTGAATATCAGTTACATGCTGCTATAAATATGCACTTTTCAACCAAGTTGAAAATAAACGCTCTGCTAACCACAGCCTGAATATACATAAATTGCATAATTCAATCATCTAACATCCATGATGAACATGATGTGGGCATATGACTGGTCAATTTTCCATGTGATCATCATAACCACTGCTCCCTGCTGCGTTGAATGCAATGCATCATGCACGATGCAGGGTAAAATTTCCCATTTGTGTGAAAAAACTGTTACACAGTTACACACAAAATTTGCGTTTAGCAGTGTGTAGCAATATAAAAATCCACCCTTTTCATTGAAGAATTTGAAGTTTAAATTGGCAAAAAATCAACAAAAACAACATTGTGCAATATAAGAATATTTTGGATTTAATGTGATATCAATGTCACTAAATGGAAACATGTACTGGCTGTAATCAGGCCTGACTGTAATGGTGATAAACCATCCAATAGACCTGTGAGAAATATAGTTGGAAAACGGACCTACATCAAACTGGTCACAATAATCTAAAATAGATCTTGTTAGAATTGTTTTCAGATTGATCATGTTGTAATTGCTTGAATTAAATCACTCATTCAAATAGATTATATCATGGCAATAAGGAGCTTTTGTGGTCTAGTGGAACAGCGCAGGACTCCGAATCCGTAGCTTGCTAGTTTAAGCCCGCTACGGTCAACGGATTATCTCCTTGGGCAAGACATTTAATCCTGATTGTTCAGTGGACCCAAACGCATTGGGGAGCAGTTAGGGGAATATTACGATCCAAGCTCTGTTGGGTCTGCGTCATAACATTGCAATCTAGTTGAGGTGAAATGATAGTGATGATTTCCTAATAACTGCTTAATAATAATAATGTCAAGCGCTATGATACTACGGTAAATAGTGCATATAAATACCGATTATTATTTACCAATATTACTAACGGGATGCCTGCGCTTCATGCGGGCCCCCGCTAGATAATTAGAGCACACTATTTTGAACTAATTAACCTTTTGTCGTACATTGATGTTTATTTTATTTTAATGTTTAGTTTGATTTTCCCGTAGGCTTAAACCTTTCTCCGATCATTAAATTTTGAGTTTTTCCCGTAGACTTATCACTTAGCATACCCCCCGGCCACATCATTCGGATTTTGAGATTAATTTTCCTGTAGCCTTAAACCTGGCTTCCCCC
>JXSR01S073223.1:34066-46771 GCA_000969725.1 Ophiothrix spiculata
AATGTAAGTACCCCCCCCCCCGGGGGTGAGATACCAAAGGAAACTTCACCACCGTTCTCAGGCAAATGTGGGAGAACATCCTTTTCTATTAAACTATTTTAATCCCCTTTCTGATATGTAATCGGTTTATGGCATCAATAGAAAAACACTGATAGTGGACTATTCCGACCAATTCAAACCATCAACATTCTCCTATATAGTGCTTGGAAGTTCAAGCATCTATACTAGTCCTACCACTATGAGTGTTTTGCCAAATATGATGCAAGCTTTATTTGTTCTAATATAACAGATGCTATGGAAATAAAATGTCACTTTATAATAGAAGCTTATTTCATCCATTATTACAAATCAAGTCATAGATTGTTCAACAACAACACAACAACAACAAGAGGGAATTTAAGATGTGCTATTGACGACCACAGCACTTACAATATAGAATGAAGGTGGTTTCAGAGTAGATGTCACATTGTAGTATGTAGCTGTGCAATTTTGAGTTGTAATGTAGCATGACACATTTGTATATTGCAGCAATGGTCTGTTTCAAGAAAGTTGAATTTATTCCAACTCAAAATAATACGTCATTGCAGCCATCAGTACAGGATCAGCTTGTCATGCTTGCATAACAAATTTCAGGTGCGACAAGGTTGTGTTTTTGCACCTGAAATGTTTGACATCATGCTTTTTTTACGACTAGCAAAACGGTTTTTGTACTCTAACTCTCAAACTAATTGCATAAACCATATAAAAAAAAAAATATATACATATTTAGAAGTGGATTTTTACCCATTCCATGGCAAAAAATGTCAAAAACCGTATTTTTTGCCCAAAAATTTCTGGAAAACCTAACAAAATTAACATTTGTGAAATTTTGAACTTTTTTGCTGTTTGGAAATTGGAAGTTTCTCAAATTTTTTATTGTTATCTTGTTTTTTGAAAAATTGCCAAAAATAGGCCAAAAATTGCCATTTTGGTGGCAGCGGTGATATTTTACATTTTTTGACCTACTCTTGCAATTTAATTAAAAAACTAAGATAAAAATAAAAAAATTGAGAAAACCCTTCCTAGACGTTTGTTTCTAGATTCCAAAAAGCAAAATAGTTCAACATTTCACAAATGCAAATTTTAGTTAAGCTTTCCAGAAACATATATAGTTTTATATAGTTTTTGCAATTAGTTTGAGGGTTGAGGTACAAAAACGGTTTATGCCATTTGAAGGTCTACCCCAACAACTCCCTTTTCTCTAACAATGAATCGGCATCAACGTTCCTTCTAACTGCAAAAATTAATCTGGCAGCACTGTTTTGAATGCATTGAAAGCGTTTTAAATCAGATGATGACTTCAAAGTGAATTACAATAATCAAGACAAGATAAGATGAGTGCTCTAGCTGATGGCATGCTTCCGGTGTTTTGAAAAAATGGATTTTCCACAGGTTTTTAATCCAAAACATTGTTGACTGCCGGAGAGTGTTAACATGGTTTGATAAACTCATTGTTTGATCTAGTGTTACACCTTGATAGTGGATTGCTCTGTTGTGTAAATTGTGAAGTCCAATCTTACCTGTAAGCAGTGATGAATACAATACTAGCCACGCCCACACGATGGCAGAGTCGTGAAGACTGATGAGACAGATAAAGGCTGCTACTGTCTAACAAGAAGTCTAACACAATGCCTGCAACAAACACACAAAATGATCAACTCGTCATATTCTTTGAAATACTATTGCTGCCACATATTGTGTCCATCTGCAATAAAACAACAATGACTGACTTGGGTTTGTTGACCTTCCTATAATTTTACGTTGGAATATGAGGCAATAGGAGTTGAAACATGTTAGTACTATTTTTGATGTGCCTGGATGCCATATGGCAATAAATGGTCCATTTCAGGTAAAATGCAAGGGAACTTTATGCTAGAGCTTCTTTTTGAATTGAAGTCCTGTTCATAATTGTAAATATTGTTTTAATGTTGAGCACATATCAAGACAGCCAGGGATGCAAGTTTTCAGAAAATTTCCTGAATTCAGGAAATTTTACTGAAAATATTTTGTTTTCAGGAAATTTTGTCCTGTGTAAAAGAATAGGAAAGGCATGAAAGCATTCTTTTGTAGGAGATTTTTAAACATTTCAGGAAATTTCGACTTGAGGAACTTGCATCCCTGAGTAACTGGCATAACACAAGTGTAGTGCTGACTAATTGTAGCCAAGATGGCTGTTTTCAAGCAGTAAACCTCTTTCAAGAAGGTAAAGAAGCACCCTATGGGAAATCTCAGCAAACATGGCAACACAAGGAGAAAGATCGGCTCACTTCATGGGGAAATGCTTGGCAAAGGATATAGGTAAATGACTTTCTGATTTCTAGAAATGAACCCAATTTGCGTTTATTAGTCCCTTTCTTTATCAGACTTACCTGAAAGCATACTGCTGAATAGCATAGCAGGGAAGTAATGATGAAAATACAGCACACGGCCCATCAGGTAGAATGGAAGATAATGTAGTGCCCAGCCAAGCAGGAGAATGCTACAACTGTGGAAGGTATGCTGATTCCTCTCTGTATTGTATAAAAATAATTGTTGCAATAAACATTAATTGAACAAGTTTAATATTATCAACTGTACTCTATGGATATACTGTGTTAAGGGATTGTATCATGGTTCTTTGTAAACATCAAATTTACATAACAAAGTCAAAAGATTCAGAATAATTATTACAAATAATAAATGGAGCTCTCCAAACAGGTGCATCGCTTAATGTACAATTCCAAAGTGCAGATTGTGTTCACACAGTCATGTGTTGATTTGACTTGATTCCAGTAGTGCATATTGACATGCTGGGGCATATGTGTAAGTAGCTCTTGCACAGAGCCCAGTTATTTGTTAGCACAAAACCAGTCAAAATTGGTCAGTCAGAATGAATGGATAACAGGCTTGGCTGTGGCGCTGCCACAGCCTCGCTGCTAAGTCACTAAATTGGGTTGGTCAGAGGGGAGGTAGATCAGTGGTTGGGTTGGTAGAGGGATCTGGGCAAGATCTAATGTGTAAGTGGAAATAATGCAACTAGGCGTATGTGACAAGTTTTCCATGATTTAAAACGCCAAAGTCTGTGATTTTCCATTAGTGGTTGTAAAAAACAAGTTTCATGATTTTGGGCGATATAATTTCAATTCCATGATCACATTCCATGAATAAATATCAAATTTCACAAATCAAAATTCGATATTTGGTTAAGTTTAGGTGTTTTAAAGTTGATATCTTTTGAAAAGAGATGCCATTATGTTCTTTTTTGCATCACATTCTCATTATTTTTCCATATTTTTTTGTCAAGGTAACAACATGTTCTCCGTGAAATTCTGTGTCGTCCATGGTTTTCGTAAATTCTGTGAATTTCCCCTTTTTTTGGTGACATAAAAAACTTGCCAGCTTAACTTAAACTTGTGTGATTATTTCATGAGATCCAGATGCATCTATATGTGCGAAGATTGGTGGTGTTGTATGGCAGCGAGATGTGGTGTCTGGGCGAAAATGAGATGCAAATTTTGAGGAGGGCGGAGAGATCGATGATGAGATCAATGTGTGGTGTGAAGTTGAGGGAAAGGAAGAAGACTGAGGACTTGATGCGGATGTTGGGTGTGGAAGCAGTGGACAGTTTGGCGAAGGCGAATAGTGTGCGTTGGTATAGGCATATGCTGAGGAAGGATGAAGGGCATGTTATTTGAAGGGCCATGATTTTGTGGTGGGTGGTTTGAGGAGGAGAGGGCAACCAAGGAAGACTTGAAGGATGCAGATGGAGGAGGAGAGTAAGAGGGTTTGGTTAGGGAGGGAGGACGCGCTGAATCGGGTGAGGTGGAGGGAGGGAGTGAGGGCGGTTGCCGTGAGTGCGAGGTGAATCCGGCAACCTCTGTGATGGGGATGAAACCGGATTTAAAATCTTGGCTTACTACTACTACTAAAAATAGATTTCTCCCACAATCCAGTCTCATTGATTAACAATCATTCAGTAGTTGTGTTTGAAGCTGTCTCTCAAGCAATCTGGTACATTACCTTTTGTGATTTCCTGAGTTGCATATCCCCTTTGTTCCCAAAGAAGCCAAATAAATAATAGCACACAAAACACAGCCAGTATTGCCAGATTAGCCCACCATACCACTGGGTTGCCAAGTAGGTACACCCTGTAATCCGTTTCGTTAACTCCTGAGAAACGTTGACCCTAGAAACAGGCAAATACACATAATCACAATATGAAAATTACAGCAGTAGCAGCTGTCATAGATCAAGTGATCAAATGTTTGGTAGCGAAAATTTTGTTTGAAGGTCGACTATGTTTTCACCCTAAAGATTGATAAAGCTAAACATATAGCTTCATTGGTGCAGCTAGGGGGTAGGTATGGGACATGTGTCCATGCAGGATGCCGCCTACATTTTGAGCCTTACTGTGTACAAGAAGAGAGCATATAATAGGTAACCCTACGATGACTTACCCTATAGTTGATTGGCCACTGCCAAGGTCTTGATGTTACCTCACCCTCCTTTGGTTTCAAACCACTATTACCCTGTACAAAAAGTAGTAACAAATTATTTATAATATTTTTGTATAATAGTGAGTTATATATGGTCCAAATAGATGTTAATTACTGCAAAATTTAATTTAACAAAAAATTATCATATAATTTTTATCAAGTTCTGTTAGACATATTTCTTCCTGTAATAAAGAATTGGCTGAAGCTATGCAAATCATACTTTAGATTTACAATATGTAGGGAATGGTCCTTCATTTAAATAAGAAAAAAATAAATCTGCGTCCAGATTGGATCAATAACCTTAAAAGCTTGCACACATACAATAAAATCCTACTATACCTGTAACATGACAGCATGTGATTCTAGAAGTGTTTCTAGAAAGGATGGCTTGAACAACTCAAAACTACTGTTGGGCACTGTTAGAATTAAAGAAGAACAAAATATGTTGTAGTTTCAGAACATTTAGGTAGCCTTATTAAAAACATGCAACTGTATTTTTGCATTTATTTTATTAATACAAGCTACTTCATAGCTTACAAGCTACTTCATAGGTAAGGAAGTCAATGCAAGAAATATAATATATTAATTAATACATAGATATTTAGTTAGTATTTGATTCCCCAATATAAGCACTTTGACCCAACATTCAATCGGAAAAAGCACTATGTCAGTGGAAAAATTATTTTTATTATTATTATTATCATATTTTATTATTTGCCATTTTGTTTCAACAGCAATAAAATTATTACAATGCCTGTGTGACTGCTAATACATGAAATATTGCTTTGCATCAAACCTATTCTATCCAGCCTGATTCCTCTCAAGTTCCAAATGCCAATGTTGATGACATACTAGAAATACTAGCTAATATCTAGCAAAAACCTAAAGAAACACTCAAGTTGAACTTGTAAGCGTTTTCGAAGCATGTAGTCTACTGGTAAAGCCACAAGCTACTGGTATGTGCCCTTTAGTACAGAACAGAATCATCAATTAATAAATTACACAATTCCATTCCATAATTGACAAGTTTATGATGAATATTACTTACATCTCTCATTGATATGGTCCTCTACATTCCATATTGTATTCTTGTCTCTGGTATATGGATTACAGGAGACCTCAAGTTGCTCCCAGCCCCTACAAACATCACAACACAAAATACAAATTCATGATAATTATCATCCACATAGATAAGTGTTCCTTAAATGAAATCATGAAGATGCAGATATTTAATGAATAAAATAGCAATACAAGTCTTGTATTCTCTTTCAGATGAAAACTTTCCTGCACACATCCATACATTTATTGATCAATTAACATTCTTTAATTAAATAGATGTTATATTTATTGAGTTGGGTCAAACTGTGAAATGTTTACAAACGTACACAATGGTGCATAATGCTCAGGCTAAACAGTAAAGAGCAAACCTAAGGCATGGACAATATTGTTATGAATGTGTTGTACCAGAGAGAAATGTTAAACTGATATGATGTAAGGCCACACTAATCTAATTGTTTGTCTCAAAGCTGTCGCGTGCGTTAGCTTAAACATGCACATTAACATCACCAAATTTGAATTTTTCTTCTAAATTGATTTATTTTTTATTTTTCAATTTTGTCAATAAAACCCCATTGAAGATCTCATATTGTGTCCTGTGGATCGCATACTGTTTTATATACAAGTGAATATCAAAAAATGAATGGCGAAAATGGCAAGTGTAACGCCTCGTATAGTTGGAAAATGTTTTACTAAAAAACAAAACAAAACCGCATTCCAAATTGGGTTTTCAAATTTAGGTGAGCTTTGAGATAAACAAATAAATTAGTGTGGCGTAAGCTTAGTTTTGCATGAGCTAAAGTTTCAGGTTTGCCATAAAAACTAGAGACCAATTTTTGACTGAAATATTTCAGCATTGTTTATTATATTATGCACACAAGTTTGGATTATATGTTTTGTCAAATTAAAGTGCTTTATATTGTTCAATCGTTTTCTGAAGAATTTAAATGAGTCATCTCATTTCTATACTCTGTAAATCTTAAAGTATGCAACAACCAGCCAATTAACGTACATAAACCAATATGACCATACGAGGAAGTAAATTAGTGCATATTTCACGAATCATAACAAAGTACCAAATCTTGCTGAATATTCAAATGAATTTAATTACAATGTTTGTCCATGTGTTTTCAAAAAATTTCAAAAAAATTAGCCCAAAATAATACCAAAATTATAAAGAATTCATGTATAAATATATCAATACGCAGTGATTCGGCCTTAATCAATCCTAATCAATCATTGCAAGTCTCTTACACAATACAAAACTACCAGTTCACCATGTTGAAGAATACAGGGGATATGCTATGGATCTTGTAACAGAGTCTGATTTCTTGTTGCATACGTCAACGTTTATAGAGTACATTAAAGTCTGCTATGTGACAAACTTACCACTTGGGTAGAGTCTTTGAATGTGAGTGTAAAGCACAGCCAGTCAAATAGTGCACTAGTTTGAGCTTGGTCTTGACAGTTTTGACAAAGCTCCCTGGCTTTCCTCCGACTATTTCAACTTTCCAAATGTCATGAACATCACCTGTGCCATTCTAGAGATATCATATTATATGCATTACAAATACATAGTGTTGCATGATTATGAAAGGTATTTATCAATGATAAAAAATAACACCTATCTAAGATGATGCCACAAATGTTTAAAAAAAATCTTTTCATTTTGGGAAATGAGACATGAAAAGTCATCAACGAAAAACTGAACTTAGGATCTCCAAATCATTAAAAGGATAAATTACTTCCAAGTTACTAAACAAGCTATTGAGAAAGCTATGTAAAAAGACATGGACCTACAGTGAATTTTTATAATTGTGACACCTAATTATAAATTTTAGGGGCATGATGATGATTCCATTCATTCTGAGAGGTTGTATGCTTTATCTAGTCAGTTCAATTGAAATTTGATATAATGATAACAGATATATGGCCATAATAAAATAAAACCCGCTTTCTTAAAAAAAATACGGGATATAAAACCAAAGCAGGCACGTATTGGCCAATAATATAAATATGGCCACATTGACTTGAATCTCTATAATGGAAATAATTATAATAATAGAAAAGCAGGCATCTGAAACAGTATTAAGGCCTTATTAACTTTAAAAATATACCATTTAACATCAACTAGTAGATTTTTTTATTCCTGACACTAAGTGCATATTGGTGATGGTAAGATTATATTTGGAGGGCATGGGTTCAGAACAAACCTAAAAAGCTGTATAATGCTCAACTATGTTGAGCATAATACGATGATCTAACCCTCATTAAATGAGCTATTTTCTATAGAATATGCAAGGTTTTCAATCAGGTTCAATGGAAATTATTGTCAAAAGGTTTGATCTCCTGCTATCGATTCCAGTTCGATTTGGTGAACACCACATCGGCTTCTTTGTTTGATTTAATGGGCCTCATAGTAAGATCATTTAGGCCACATTAATGCTGTCGTTTGTAATGAATTACCAAAACTAGAAAAATATGTCAACATACGTGTATAAGTTTTTATATAACTTACCTCACCATAACATGTGACTTGCAGATGTCGGACACTCAGTGGTGCAGGTTCTATGTGGCTGTGCAGATTCCGCTGAGTTCTGTTACCAATAAAGAAAGTGAAAAATAATACAAATCTGTACTTCAAATGGTTCAAGTTCAAAGCCTTTTGTATTTTCATGATTATGATGTAAAATATGCTTGTTAAAATTCATTTAACACAAGTAGACGATGGGGCATAGCACTCGGAAAGCCTCCATTCTTAAGTTTTGTTGCCCCATGACACACGTCTTGACTGGTAGCAATTTTGTGTGCATAATATAATAAACAGTGTTGAAATATTTCAGTCAAAAATTGATCTCTAGTTTTTATGGAAAACCTGAAACTTTAGCTCTACCAATTTACCAATAAAGAAAGTGAAAAACGATAAAAATCTGTACTTTCAATTGTTCAAGTTCAAAGTCTTTTGTATTTTCATGATTATGATGTAAAATATGCTTGTTAAAGTTCATTTAACACAAGTAGAAGATGGGGCATGGCACTCGGAAAGCCTCAATACTTAAGTTTTGTTGCCCCATGACACATGTCTTGACTGGTAGCAATTTGTAAAGGATTTCAGCCATTATAGATGTTATTTAGAAATACAACCTTCTGATCCTAAATGCCCTTGAGCTAACCAGACCCTGAAAGACCTTGCCCATACCCCAAAAAGTTACACAACATGTAAACCCAAACCCCTTCATGTGAGGGTACTTACAGTAGGACAACCAAAACGCGAGATCAAATGATGCCGACAAAATTATTAAACACACGAACTTTGCAGTGCTGAACTTCGCACTTTTGGGGTCGAAAATGATGTTGTTTTCCGCGATATTTTGAAATATTTTCTTTAAGCAACAAAAACAATTCTGTTTATCGACCTGGGTTTCTAAAGTTATCAGATTAAAGTTCAGGATATACTCTTTCAAACCCATATTTTCTTATGATTCAAATATAATTGTACAATCTTCATTTAAAGGTTTTGTAGTAAAATTACAACTTGAAACTAAAATGTTTGTTTACATTTTTGTTCTCTGAATAGAAAAATATCCAACGCTCTACACTATTCAACATTATTTTAATTCGTTAGGACAAACTTTGATTTATAAAAGCCGCCTATTTCCAGAGATGGGCACCCTCCAGGAAAGCATGAAATTAACAATAAATAACCATAACATAAGCCTTCGATTAACCAAGAAGTTATCATGGACTGGAGTCGGTTTGAGAAAAGCTATTCAAGGATAATAGGTGTTTCTTTTGTTCCATCAATACAGCCTACTTGAATTTTCTATGTTATAGCGTGTTGGCGGTAAACTTTGAAAACAACCATGTTATATTTAATCCGGTTATAACACAAAGAAGCATGATTTAAAACAAAGATATGACAAAAGTGCACTCCAGGGCACTTTGTGATCAGAATAAATGAAAAGAGGGTGGTTTTACAAGAATTTTCATACCAAACTGATTAGCGTACGATAGCGTACAGTTAAGATATTTGTAATTGAAACGGACAGCTCTAGTCCATTCGGTATATGTTTGCAACTTACACAATAATAAAAAAAATGCGGTTGTAAGCGTACAAATGATGAAATGTACTGTGATCATGGAGATCAAATAGGTCGATAACAGCTTTCCGGTAAACAGGCTACACTAAATCATGAATACAAGTAGTGGACATTGGTTCGACTAATCGAGTCTTTTGATTAGATATGTGCTCTGAGACGTCAATACAAAAGCGTACTTAATTTGCGTTTGAATAGCATTAGTAATAATCGGATTAAGTACGACATAGTTGATACATTGGGATACATGATCGAACCGACTCCAGTCTATGGTAACTTCTTGGATTAACACATTTTACGGCCATTTTTACCTGTCTTTGAGAGTTGAACGCGTAATTTCCTCTCCGAGATGTTTAGAAAACCTGCGTGGAGTAGCGCAACGCGGAAGATTTTACGAGTTTACCCTTTTAATTAGGCAAACGCCCAAAATTAAGAAGTATGGGCTGATGGGGTAAAAATGGCGACATGATATTGAGAATCAAATAAGTATCAACAAAATCCTTTCTTGTCAAATATCCAATGCGACTTTGGAAAAACTAATAAGATTAGTTTGTAGATCAGCAAAAGATCTTTATATTTCCAGAAAATCAGAGATGGGCACCTCGTAGTTTTTAAAATAAAGGTGATACGCAGTTTGGCTTGATCGGTTTTGAAGATAATTTTGTGCAGTTTTCTTGCCGTAAATTTGGGACAAAAGTGATTTGTTCAGGTATTAAAACATCTTCAATTTCAATTATTTTAAATAAACATGTAGTTTGAAGTCTTTGCAGCATAATCCCGTCATTTTTGTCAACACCAAGTGTGAATTTACAACATTCTTTCAAACATTTGATGTTACATTGAAAGAAAAATGGAACACTATGAATAAACATTTAAAGTTTGCCAGCTCATAATTTACTAATTTGAAAATTGCAATAGAAGGATAAAATATAAAATATTTAAGTTTTTGTGAATGTAATCATAACATATGAATAACATGCAGCCAAAATGTTTGTGGGTCAGGATATCAATGTCTAATTTATAAGTGTGTAAGATCAAAATCAAATTAAAAGTTGACCTAGGGTCTTGAATCAAGTCTAGGCCTCCCACACACTCTCAGTCAACACAAAATGAGTTGGTCCACAGGGCTATGCTTGACTGGGTCTCTCATGGCAACAGAATGCAAGTGTGAGATAGTGGATTCATTAACCAATCAGCTGACAGATTGAAAGCACATGGTCTGGCTCACTCCTTTTTTTTTTGTCTTCATCATGTTCACATCATCTGCTCTGTTCTGTCGAGTTATAATAAATTTATTATGAAACTTTAGTTTAACGCTCGTGCCATCATTTTATTTCGCCAGTGCCTTGCTTCTTTATTTTACTTGTATGATTTGTAAGATTTCCCCCTTACAAGTGTTTTACAACTGACTAAGCAACTAAAATTCACAAAAGCAACTTAAAGTGTAAAACAAAGTAGAGTAGCAAGAAGAACTTACGCAACATGTTCCAGACGTACAAGATCGCCATGTTTGACAAACTCTACAGGATGCTTTAAATCTTCCTCATCTGGATTGTGGTCAAATCTTTTTACCATCCACTTATTGTTGTCATCTTTATGTGTGTAAGCAGTTACCTACATGCACAAATAAGAAGAAACATTTATGTAAATGCTAATCCATTAGTATGTTGGTCTCCGATATCTTACACTCCCGGTCAAAAGTGTTTGCGCACGCTTAAATTCGGGCAAAAAAACAAATTATTATATCAGACGACCCAGACTCTTAACAAATTAATGTTTGTGTCATATGTATCCAATATAAATAAATCCATGTTTCCTCTTCTATTCGATTTTCCATAACCATAAAAAATTTCCTGGACCACATACAAATACACCACATGCAGCTATTAACATGTACCTGTGTAGTTTATTATTCGTTGCTCATTATTACCATGTATCCGTAGAGAACATTTTTCAGATTATGAGCTTTTAAATAAATGCACAGTTATATATTTAAACTACATTTTTTGAATGTATACATTACATTTAGTGCGCTATATTTTCAAATGCGCTGAATGCAATTGCTGTTGAGTTCTTTAGAATTATAAAAAATATAAAATCCGTAAAAGAATGATGTAAATGATGAATGGTTCTTGAGATATAGCTGGCTAAAGGTTTTGTGCGCAAACGCTTTTGACCGGAAGTGTATATCTCACACACCTCTATAATGAGAGAAGAGATGACAAAGGCAAATCACTTTTGGCACGTGATTTGCCAGTGTCCTGATGTCATAAATATTAATTTGTATATTGTATTGTATGTTTGCCCTTTCCCGACCGAACCAAAAATCACTAAAATCCAGTGTCGCCTTTGTTTTTCTTTAATTGTTAAACTCCAGAGAACTAAATTTTGCAAACATAATCATTGGAAAAGAATGCATTTACTTGACAAATGTATTTTTGAGCATTCTGAAACCCCAATTTGTTCATTCCACTAGCTGGAAAATGTTTTCAAATCAATGTACATCATGGAAATGATAGTTTACTTTTTCTCCAGGACTTGGCATGTCAACATATGTGGGCCTTGTGTGATATTTTTTTTAAAAAGCTTGACCTACCGATCCCCCTGTTTTTTCATGAAAGGGCAAACAAAAATTTCATTTTTTAGCTTAAAGCTGAATTCAGACTCGACGCAAACGCCAAGGCACAACGCACCAAGCATGTGCAGTAAAAGATTTGAGGAGTTACGATCAATCGATATCAAAATGCAACACCGAATGCAGCACCACAAACCGAGTTGAGGAAAGCTCAACTTTTATTGCGTTTTCATGTTGTCGGCTGCCGCAGTCCATTTTTCCGTTTTAAGTGTGAATTCATTTGCGGTGCCGTTTGCAGTGAAAATTATTGGAAACGCAACGCATTGCGTTTTGAGTATGAATTCACCCAGGTCAAAATTCCAGTTGAAACCAGTTGGAAATCTCAACTGTGTTGTACTGTGCTTAACTATGTTCAACTGGATTGAACTAGGTTTCAACTAGGTCCAACTGGTATTTGTTGTAG
>JXSR01S073223.1:92442-103755 GCA_000969725.1 Ophiothrix spiculata
ACAAGTCCGACTTCCGAAATGTGTGAATTTACCCATCAGCAGCAGAAGTATATGTCAATTATAGGAATGGTCAATAACGTAGGTCCAAAGGTAAAGAAGATTAAAAATTTATGGAAAAAACATTTTTAAAATTATTATGTCCTAACCGTAACTCGCCGCTTGTCCTTACCGTAACTCGCCGCTTGCCCTAACCGTAACTCGCCGCTTCTCCTAACCGTAACTCGCCGCTTGTCCTTACCGTAACTCGCCGCTTGTCCTAACCGTAACTCGCCGCTTGTCCTAACCGTAACTCGCCGCTTGTCCTAACTGTAACTCGCCGCCTCATAACTCGCCGCTTGTCCTAACCGTAACTCGCCGCTTGTCCTAACCGTAACTCGCCGCTTGTCCTAACTGTAACTCGCCCATAACTCGCCGCCTCTTAACTCGCCGATTACCCACTCCCTCATTTAAGTGTAAAAAAGACAATCATACTTCTAGGGAATTATAAAAATATAAAGCTAGATGTTTATTTTATTTTCTGTTTATATGCAGAATTATTCATAAAACCGCATTTATAAGAGTTTAGAATTTTATACAATATGTCAGTTCCCATTGCATATTAATCATTAATGGGTAACACAAACCGCGTAGGCAAATTAAATGGTGTGGTTTCCTTTTCCAGTATCTTATTTTGTAACAGTAAATTGCGTCTTAACACATGAAAAATTGTTTTTATTTTTTAATAAAATATGGCATATTTTGCATGTTATGTCTAAATGACGTCAGTCAAGCTAGCTCAAACGGTAAGGCACTTGCTTGTGTTGCAGAAGGTTGATTTAAGACCCCGTTGGTGCCAAAAAGTTGAGTGTACTTGAAATTCCCTTAGAAAAGGAATTTATGCTAATTGTCCCCTGGAAACCCGTACAACACTCGTGGAGCTGATGCGGACAGCGATAGAGCATAATGTGGTTCAGAAAGAGGTGTCCGCCAGTTTGGCCACAGCACAGTGGCCAGCAAACCCCTGTAAAGTGTGCTGTGGCTTCGTTGAATTACAATTCAGGGATTCAAAAGCACTTTGTCTTTATTATTTATTATCGACTGTTCAGAAAAATGCAAATCAAAATTGCGTTTTTAATCATGGAACTCTAGAGAACCTTGGCTTCTGGCTCGGGTTAGCCATGCATTAAAAAAGCACGGAAACATCCAATAAGCCACACCGACAGACAGGCCCGTAGCCAGGAGGTTTTCAACAGGGGGTGGGGGATTAAAAAAAAGACCTTTTGGACATAAAATGTTCCTTTTGGTTGACCCTAAAATAATTTTAGTGGTTTTGACAAAGTGACAAGCAAAATCAAACAATATTAATTATAAAAAAAGTTTTCAGTAGTTTCCCTAGCAATTTGGTTAGTATTTTATATAGAAACGATATTCGTACACCCTTTTTGTCATTTTTTTTGGGGGGGAGGGCTGCGACGCCAACACAGCCCCCCCCCCCCCCGGCAGACGTGAGATTTTATATAGTTGGTGAAAAATGCAATATCTCATGAACATGTACATTACAATATATTTCTTTTATTCTTCTTTTGTTTGCATACAAATATAAATGTTTGTTCTGTTGGATACAAATGAATGTAGATATCATAAACAATGCTCAAATGGGGAGATCTTGAAGACTTAGTGCTCGCCGTGTTTGGCAGGCAAACTGGCGCGAGTTTATTACAATATCATTTACAATTAACACCTAATAATCATACAATATTATTTGTAATTAAATTGTAATTATAAAAGAATTATCAAACCTTCCATCTGTCAAAACTAGAATAAAATCAAACTGTATATAGATGGTGAAATATGCAATATCTCAATGAACAACGCCGGGACTGATTGAGTTCACAGACTAGAATCACTGCGCACGAGCCAAACCTTACCAGAACTAATGCCTCTCGCAGCTATTGAGAACAAAAAGATTCCAGGCGGGGCAAATTTTGCTAGAAATGCTACTCACTCAGATAGTTGCTATTGATTCACTGATCAATATTGATGTGAAACAAGAGATTTTGATGAAGTGTCAGACAAGCTAGATGTGTTTTGTGATACTTCTTTTATTCAGATCTCATAACAATTGTTCACACGTAAGGCTCCTAGGGTACGAGGTATAAGAACTTCAATATCAAATGCAGGAACAGGTGTCGCCATCATGTTTTTAAACTTTACTAACTCCTCGCTTGATTGGATTATCTGGGGAAATGTTTATAAAAACATTGCCTTCTTGAACAGAATAAATATAGGATAATATGCCTGTTGGCTGTCGCTTGAATATGATCATATTTAACATTAAAAGGCGAAATCTTACTTAACCTAAATGGATTGTTAATTGTAGCACACTGATGTGAATCTGAAAATAAATCCTATGGCATTCGTTTTAAAGTTTGAATTCATTCCTTTTTATCATTTTAAACCTGACTTCTAACAAATTACGACGAGCTTCTTATATTAGATGGAAGTATTCATTCAACAAACATTATTCAATGATATTTTATGCACATCTATCTAAGTTATTTTGTAGTATAATAGATAATAGGGTGGGTTTCCGAGTAAACATGTAGGCTATTAAATGTCATTTTGTCATCATCAAACTTCAATTCTATGATCAGATTTATTTTTCCATAATGTTCATATCAACTGTTTTACGACAAACGATGATGCATTGTGTAAAATCTTTACAATGAAGTGTCATCGCTGTTAGCCCGGGACGCCGAAATAGAACCATCGAGGTATTATATAATTATACTGTATAGAATGTCAATAACCTTGAAAATAAAATGAAAATTACGATGAACAGATAATAAGAAAGTCTTTTATTAAACATTTACAACATGCATTTAGCAATATCAAAAAGTGATTTTCTAATCATAAGTTGGCAGAGTATCTCAAAAAGAGATTCGCCAATACAAAATTACTTACAATTAAATGAAAAAAGTTAGCACGGTTCTGTTTCTGAAGTTACAGGATTATAATTCGGTAAAACTATTACCTATCCATAAAAAGATTGTTCGAGGTATTATTAATTTTTCCATCTCAGATATATTTAATAAAACATAGATGATTGAGCAACCGATATAGATTGTGTACATAGCGTAAATAACACGTCTTTGCTGAACTGCATAGGGTTTTACCAACCGGCCCAAACATGCGGGGAATTCAAATTTATGTTTTAAGCCACGTGAACAGTGTGGACCACTTACATCACTTTGTGACATCACTTTGACAGCAAATAACAAACACACAGTAGAAACGAAATGAAGGGAGTAGAAGATTCAAACAAACAAACAAAAACATGATATAATGAGATTAGAAATAAAGGGTTGAGCATCCTGAAGATAAAACATTATCGGATTAAGAAACTGTGCCGAGAACGATATCAAGAACTGCCCATAGCATGCTTAAAGTTGATAAAAGTCGGTAGTTAAAATATAAATTGTGCATTTATTAAATGAAAAAGGAAAATTGTAAAATATATTTACCTGTTTTATTCCATTTTATAATGTTATAACTCTGGAATTTGTAACTTATTAGAGTACAATAAATCATATAAACAGCTAAAACCAACACTAATTGGATTGTCAAAAGAGGTGATTTACTAAGTAGTATGCCAGCATGAGTAACAAGATCATTACTAGTAGGTGAAAAATATGAGCGTACTTAGTTGGTTACTTTTAGTATCCTAACAGTATGTCAAAATAACAAAATATGTATTAAGGTATTATTTTACCCGAGACTCAAAAGAAGATGACTTTTACAATTTAACCCACAAACTAGTATTTCATATTTAACTATATATTAGTACAGTTAAAATTGTCCATGTAAAATTTATATATTGAGTTAAAAAAGACACCGTCTTACAGAAAGGTATTTAGCTAAAGCATCCGAAACGTTGCATATCATTCCTGTGCATTTGAAGTTCAGTTAAACCGTGGTTTAGCTAAACACTTGTCTGGAATACAGGCCTTAATATATAAAATAGACGTTCTTTAGTTTTTTCTACTACATGTAGAATTAAACCGCTTAATCGCCTTCGTTAATTATACATGGAAACAAAAACTGAGTACGATTTGAAATATAATCGCTTAGAATACTGTTTCGTTTATTTTATAAATATGTGTATTTAAATATACTATGACCTTCCCAAAGGAGAGTACCATCTCCTTCAACTTTACTATCATCAAGATTAAGAAGGTTGAACTCCTTCAGACGCTTCTCTATATATTGGATTAAATTACTTATCAACTTATCAACCTCCTTTAATCTCGAAAAAGAGATGGAAATCAGAAGTCAGTGATTCTAATAGCTTCATTTACAGTACTTACTTCTCAGTTTTAATATTATATAAATTCATATGGTTGGAGCCGACCGCATGTTACAAATGTTTAATTTTGTTTTATGTATATTGTATTTAACAGAAATGTTGCATTTTGTTTAAAGTAGTCTTTTAATTCAGGTTTTATTCTTAATTTCTTGAAAGGCTAGTGAATTGTCTTTAAAATCTTACCAACATTATTACATTTCATCATATTATTGAAATGATATAATAAATAATAATGTAAAAAATATTCTTAAGGTAACGAATCCATCTTTTTGTGGTGCCTGAATTAAAAGGTATGACCATTTGAGACATTTTCCACATCTCCTGTCTGTATATTTGTACAACAATCAAACGGTAGAAAGGAAACAAAGGAAATAGAAGATTCAAACGAACAAAAATATGATATAATGAGATTAGAAAAAGAAAATTAAAAGGGTTGAACAACCTGAATAAGATGAAAAGATTATTGGATTAAAAAAACTGATCCGAGAAAGAAAATGCTTGAAAGATATCGAAGAACTGCCCATAGCTTGCATAAAGTTGATAATATTCGTTAGCGCAAAAATGATATTTGGCATTTTTAAAATCTTTTAAAGTTTACTCAAAAATTCCCCCACGATGTCATTATTATATTCAATATAGTTAATTGCACATTTCTCTATGTGTTGAATTTCTCAAGTACTAAATATTATCAAATACAAACACAATCCCATTTCCATGTTGGGCAATCCCCATGATCACCTGATAGGTTCGTGCAATCAATTGCCTATTTTGAAATAACACTAGACTGCAAAATATCATTCTGTCAGAAAAAATTGCCTTTCTGTGGCAATTACAGATTTCAATAAAAATGAGTGACATACAATCAAACGTCTGCTGTCATTTGGGTAGGACTACCATCTGATGAAGTAGTCACGTAAGTGCAAATTATTGTTGCCTTAAGTTTTATCATTTAGTAGACATACATACTGAAAGCTGATTGGTTAATAGCCACGTAATATATAACTGGTATTGCACAGTTGAGTTATGTTATATACATCTGGATATATTGCAAAATGCCCATCTTAATCATTTTATGCTCTGTCATATGTCAACCGCGCAGTATATTCTGTATTGCGCGGTTATGTTGAGCAGGTACTCTTCTTCACCTTAAATGTGTTCTTTTACATCTTATGCAATATTCTGTATTGTGTGGTTATATAACGTAGGTACTCTTCTTCACCTTATATGTGTTCTTTTACATCTCACGCAATATATTCTGTATTGTTCAGTTATATTGCATAGGTACTCTTCTTCACCTTATATGTATTCCTTTACATCAAACGCAATATATTGTGTATTGTGTAGTGCGCAACAAACATCTGTATTGCGTGGGCTGCAATAACTCAATGTTTTTTAGTTTATCATAAAAATGTATCCATGTCTACTAAATGATAAATTCGTTACCACTGTTTGTTATTACGCAATACGGAATATATCTATGTTTGGGTGCTGTATCTCATTCGGCCTTCGACAGCACCCAAACATAGATATATCTCCGTATTAATACGGGTAACTAATAATATTTAACATTTAACATATATAATGTGAAAAATGTGCGAGATAGGAACGTTCGACCGGGAGAAAAGCGGATATTGATTTTTTGCATAGTATTGATGGCATGATTGTCAGGATGATATTTCATTAAGTTCGTCATTAATGAGAAAAACAGTATACAAATATATACTGACTTGAAGATCTTTGGTTAAAACTATGGACCTGAAGTGACTAAAATTTAGCTTTTTACTTCGGGGCGTAAAACTTAGCTAAATTTTAGTCTCTGAAGGATCATAATTTTAATCCAGAGATCTGAAAAATCAGTATATATGTGTTTTATATACTGTATAAATAGACTTTAAAATAATGTAATTTTACTTCCCCAATAGCCTAATTTTATTTATCTTATTAAAAAATGCACTAACAAAATGCTATATCCATGAACGTTGATGATGCGTGTATTGGCTTGCGTATCTAAGTTTGTTGCGAGCGTAAGTCCGTGCGTGAAAGTGATACGGCTATAAATTACACACAAAAAAAACGTAAATAGTCTTTCAACACCCGTAAACATGGTAAATAGTCTTTTCAAACCCGTAAATAGTCTTTTCAAAAGAACTATTTACGGGTTTTTCTCAAGATGGTTGAAACTATTTGAAATAATGTCATAGGGTTTCAACACGCTTAAATTTATTAATACAGTATATTATGTAAAATATCCCAAGTTAAGATTTACTAAACAGTATTTAGTAGGCATAGTAATTAAAAGGATTTGCTACTGTCAGATGACGAGAGTCATAAAAATAGAAAATGTATCAGTGATTAAAGGATAAAACATTTAACACATAACAAAATCAAATTTTCCTATTAACTGCATTAAATCGAAACCGTATGTTAATTTCGATGTAAAGTTGTTTATATTGAATTTTGATTGTGCATTTTTTTTCATTAAGTTACATTAAATGACACCCAAAAAAGTAACTTTGAAATGATAGCATGGAAATTGCGGGTATTTTATTTTACGTTATTTTTTGTTTCTACCTACACATCACTGTATAAAAATCTTCATACAAATTCCTGTAAAATTCAATCGACACTTTCCAAATGTTTATCAGTTAAGTTGAATTACAAAACATATAACGGGTAAAGCAAACCTTTTGCTGAGACCTTTACATCATCCCTATTAACTACATAGAATCAATCTCCTCCTCCTGTGTTCGAGATTTCATTCAGACACCCATGTCGGACAGGATGTACTAGGTATTTAAAAGTACTATGAACGGATGAGAGTAGTTAGAAAACTCATGTGATTGGAAAACATCTGACATGATTGCAAATGAATTCGTCTTTTTATACTTTAAATACTAGAAACTTTCTATATAATCCGAATATTAATGACTAATTTTTTGCTGCTTAATTTATGTCCATAAATGTTCAGTTTGAAGGCCTAAGGAGTACATGTATATGCAGCGGTGGAAATACCAACATGATAGTCAACCCAGGGTTAGGCAACCCCGGGTTGACCAACCCTGGGTTGTCTTCCACTTAGTGCGTGGACTCTATACGTAGAACATACTATATCATACTACTAATAAGTCATACGTAGAACATACAACATTATACTAATATTAAGTATATCTAGGCTTAAAACATATCAACTGACTATGATTACCCTGGGTTGACAAATGAACTTCATTAACAACTCCAAGTTGGTAAGTACGGAAGTGAAGATCACCAGGGTGGAGAGCAGCACCCGTTTGATATTTGGCAGGGAGTGTATTTCTCAAAAAAACAATAGCGGACAGTCAGCTATGTGGATTTATATGCAGGTATATATGGAGAAAGATAATACGACATAAGTTGAGTGTGATTTATTGTTAATGCCATCATTCCCATGTTAGTGTTGTTGGTAGGCTTAGTGTTGCGATGAATATTTTTCAGAGAAATGATTCATCGAATATGATATTAACTGTGGGTAACCCAGAAAAACTCTCAACTAGGATTACCATAGTTCGACCAGTAAATTCAATAACAGTTTCAAATTGTCAATATGTGAATGAAGATCACGTAGGTTGAACACTGTACAACTTGCTATAAAATATCTCCCATTATGCTGGTTAACAAATGAACTTCACTAATAACTTCAAGTTGTTAATGCAACTGACTATGATTACCCTGGGTTGACAAATGAACTACATTAACATCCCCAGGTTGTCAATTATGCGAGTAAAGATTACCCAGGGTGTACATTGTACAACCTGCTATAGAACAACTGAGTACATTATGATTTACCTGCTTTTCACTACTAGTAATAGTATGTTTTACGTATAGGAACCCAAGTGGAAGACAACCCAGGGTTGGTCAACCCGGGGTTACCTAACCCTGGGTTGACTATCATGTGGGTATTTCCACCGCTGCACATGTGTATATATATTAAATTGAATTTCTCTTCTCATGCACATTTCGTATGATAAATCTAAACTAAAACATTGCCCCACTAGTGCTTTTGCTGGTAAATGAAAACGGTTTGAAATGATCAACATTGATAAATAGAGCAACGCCATCTGTGAACTAGGTAAAATAAATGAGTACCACTAAATCAATAAAAGAAAAAAAAATATAAATATACCATTATACACTTCTTTCAGTGTAGAAATAAGCAAAGGCAATCATGTTAGCGCAATCATTGAGGTGTTAATTTAAGGTGCGGCAGGACACAAATTAGCCTTGGTTTAAGGCTGACTTGGACCATTTTCCCTTAATGATTTTAGTTCAAGTCATATAGGCCTTTCTGTCTGTGTCGAATGATTTTCACAAATTATGCAAAACTGGCTTGGTCAACATTTTGAACTTGGTATTATTCCAATAGCTTATCTTCATCATAGGGTCATGTCTTCATATCACACAATCTTTTTTTCAAAATAAAAGTTATGTGACGTTGTATGTAGAATTGAAAGTCACATCTGTCCTCCCAAAGTTGTGTACGCCAATCCAATTTTGACAACAATGAGCTGTGTCTTTTTAGTCAACAAAGATCAAAATAATTATACGTATGTGTACAGACCTTCTTGTGCGCTTTTATATATGCTAAAGCGCTAAATCATTGAAAGGAATCAAACATTTCAAAGGGTTTTTTAACAAACATGAACTTGCTTTGAGTAAAAACGTTTGGGTAGAGTTGACCTAAACTCGATATACACTTTGAAAGTCAACAACTATGAATAAAATGCCCAAAGCATTTTACGAACTGCAACAGAGTTAAATCAGACGAAACGTGTTAAATAAATTATGATGTTGTTTATAAAAAATATCAACAACCTTTCCCAAATTCCATATTATTTTGATCCATGTTTCATTAAAAAAACACAAATGAATTACACAAATATTAGGGACCATTTACAAATAACATATTTTTATTTTTTTTTCAAGTTTTTAGTATATAACTGACGATCAGACTAGTGACAAATGCCGATATATTTTCTTCCAGTTATCTTTCACAAAACTAGCTAAACACGTTTGAACGTCAGTCTTGGCAGTTTATGCATTACTCCCTTTAACGGATCAGCATTTATATCCAGTGATTTGATGAAATTATTTCTCTCGAAAGGAATTCAATCTAATTTACTTGACAGAGCCTGTGTAGTGATGTTCTGTACTTTCACCGCAGTATGCAACCCTAAACGCTCGTCTAAATCTCCTGCTAAAGGCTGTAAACACGGACAGGATTTACAATTGAATTCATGTAACGGAAAACTGCATTACATAAGCCACCTTCCTTTTTAGCTTTCCCATAAATGTCTAATCCTAGGAATCTCGAGAGTGACAGGAACTCAAAAGGGGGTAAAAGAAATAAGGAAAGAAATCCATTTATGAGTTCACGCTTAGTGATATTTACACATATCGGTATTAATCGGGAACGTGGTCATATATTAGGTAAACCTGATAGACATACAAAATATCTACTCAATGTCAATGCTAGGTACATACATCCTGTTAAGACTGTTATTTTTAGGAACAATGGCCCTAGAATGACAGTAACCCGGACAAAAATTTTAGGGAGACCATTATTAGCACTTTCACATCGGGCATTGTAAAACTTTGAACATTTCTTATAGTGTAAAGACCTGCAAAAGCAAGTTTATTATCTTTAAAAGCAAATTTTTGTATCTTTATTAGATCTTTGGGACAAAAAAAAATAGTTACCTGTTGCCTTATTGGAACGAATAGCAGAGTATTTTACATGTACCTTACATGCACTTGGGCCGTTTTTATTTTTAAAACAGAAAAATACCAAGAGTAACACTTTTTCATGCAATTTGTGATGCGTGAAATAATTTGAGCGAATGAATAAACTCTTGTAAATAATACAGTTTAGCCTTAATTGAACTGACACCAGAAGCAATTACAGACGACATTAGACATGAAAGATGCTTTTCAAGTATAGAAAATAACCTCTCCGCGCACTTGTCAATTCAAGAAAATGTGCTCAAAAAGACGGAATTATGCTTATTTTCATTGAAAAGACGCCCCTGGATAAAATAATATAGCTTCCGTACCTATTAATTTCTCCGAGGTTGAATAAACAAAAAAAATCTTTTATAATTTTAAATCTCATTAACACACTACATACAAGGCAATAAGTAGATGATATTAGTATGACATCAAGCTGAGATATAATGTCAATACTGTCATTTAAATGTAAAAAAGACAATCAGATTTCTAGGGAATAAAAAATTAACCTAGATATTATCTTCTTTTCTGTTTATAAGTAGAATTATTCATAAACTACATTTATATGAGTTCAGAATTATATACAATATATCTGTTTCCTTTGCATATTAATCAATAATTTGAAACATTTAGACGCAAATTAAATGTTGTATTTTACTTTTCCAGTTTCTAATTTTGTAATATTTAGATTTGATCTATGATGTGTTTTGTACCTTGTCAACGTCTGTTGGATCTACTATTTATTTTATATTTCGAGCTAACGTAGTTTCTGCTCGTTTTGTCAGAGCGGTGACATATTTTGCGACTGTAAATTAATGTGATATCGTCCGCTGAACATCATTTCTGTATTAATTAAAGAAAGCCGGAAAAATCAGTACATCATTGTTACATTTATTTGCATACTTTCTTGCGAGCTCTTATATAAGTGTAAATCGTCGAAAAAAAAATCCACAATTTCAAATTTATTATTAACGACAGGTATGAAAATATGAACTTCCTTAGAGTAACAACAATTGGGTAGAGTTGACCTGAACTCGATATACACTTTGAAAGTCACCAACTGCGAATACATTGCCTAAAGCATTCTAGAACTGCAACAAAATTATATCAGCCATGGTATTATCTATTACCTGATGACACATAAAAGTACGGAATGTTATGGACACTTATTAAAAAAATGAAAATTATGCTTTAAAATGACACTCTGG
>JXSR01S073225.1:37584-51017 GCA_000969725.1 Ophiothrix spiculata
GAAGCCCCGGAAAATTTTAAGTCGCTATTTTGAAAAATATATGCATGCTATGATGCTGAAACTTGCAGGGCATGTTAAAATTATCATTTCCCTTTTTTTATCAGCAAAACACCCGAAGAAAATTGGTCATTTATAACTTTTATAGCAAAATTAGGATTTGGTGGCCATTTTTTGCCAAAATCCAGATTTTCCGATCCGAACGAACTTTCTGACGTCATAATTACGTAACGACTTGGCCGATTTTTGTGATCTTGGTATCATTGGATAGGGTATGACCATACCTATCTATGTATAGCAAAACCAAGTTCATAGGGGGTTTCGTTTCAAAAATTAAGGGGGGGTGTTCCCCCCCCCCCCACCACCAATTGGGTAGACGTGTTACAAAAAATAGCCTGGTCAGACAAGGGTTAATACTACTTTCTTTTAACAATAGTTTCAATGTTCATCTTTCAGGGCCATACACTATTTACCTCCAATCTTCAAGATGATGAAGTGAAAACCATTTATCTTCCAGACACATTCATTGAGATTGATACTGATGACAGCATGCAAAAAAAGTTCGATAAATTCAATATAGTAGGGGGACTCCGGATGAGTCTATTAGCTGGAATGGTAAAAAACTTGGGAGGAGGTAGTGTCACGGGATCTTATCTTAAGGAAGATCAAAAGAGCGCCAAAGCACAAAGTATAAGTCTTATCTATCAGATGAAAACAATCCATGAAGATGTTGACATCGAGCACCTTCAACATATAATCAATTTTGCTTTACTTGAACGGCAGTCGAGTGCAACACATGTGGTAATTGGTATTGACTGGGGAGCAGTTTGCGCCATAAGTTGTGAGTGTGCTAACAAGACAGAAAAGAATGTATCAGAAGTGAAAGGAAAAATCACCATGGAGCTCGGGAAGATCAAAAGTCTCCTTGACATCAATGCAATAGGAAACCTTAGCCTTGACAGGCACAGTAGCGAAGAGCATCACAATTTTACATTTAAATGCAGAGCTGATGTAGCGTTTCCTGAAAGAGATCATCTACCCGTCACATTTGAAGGAGTAGTAGCGCTGGCAAGGAAATTCCCTTCACTTATACGAAATACAAACGAGGGTAGAGGTGTTCCGCAGCTTTATACACTGATGCCATTAAATGGAATTGCCGATCTATATAAATTCCAAATGCAGATACATGTACTCTATGTCAACATTGGTGATGAAACTATAAAAAGTTGTGTAAAAGTCATGGACGCGATCAACAAAAAGAGGCAAGCACTGTTTGACGTTCACATAGATTTACACACTCATGGAGTGCATATCAGCAATGATTCTTTGAAGAACATTGATAAAGTTTCAGAACGCTTTGATATTGAGGAACATCAATTTAGAAACGAACTTCGACAGGCATTGGCTAGAGCTCGATCAGGGGACGATGATGTATCAAGACTGCAAGAGTTACTTGGCGAAGGACTACCCACGATATTCAGAGAAGATACTTTTTATGATGAAATCAGCAAATTTGAAGGAGATATTAGAAAGGTAAAAGATATCAAAATGTGGAAAGCGAAGGGAGTTATCTACCTTGGTAAAGCAGATAACCTCATTATGAATGACACCAGAAAAACGTACGTGTTGTACAAAGCCCGTGGTGACAATTTTACCGGTTTCACAGACAAAACGATAAATTTCTTTCATCAACTTCACATAACACATGCCCAAGAGTACGACTTTATCATTGCAGATCAAGAAATATATCCACCTAAGTTGTGGCCAGCTGACAAAGTCGTTTCCGCGATACATTTTTACGATGGCTTAACTCTGATATCAACAAATGTACATAAAGAGCAAGAAATTGACCAGAATATGTGTCTCATCCAAATTGGAAATCATGTCCATAATCGATATCATCCAGCCAACAAGCAACTCGTGGCTGTACCTTGCCCAAAAGCTATTTCCGGGTCTGGTCTGTGTGAAAAGGACACAAAAGGCTGGATATGTTCAAAATGCAAGAACAATGTTTCATATGGTATCGACACAAAGCTATTCTATTGCGGCTGTGGCCAGTCAGATCCATCAAGCGCAATGTGGCGCTGCAATGGACGATGCCATGGCTTTTCGTATGTGCCGTATCCCAAAGAACTCCTATCTTATGAGTTGTCGTATCAAAAGACTAGGAATGAAATAAATATACTAATTATGGGTGAGACAGGAGTTGGCAAATCTACTTGGATCAACAGTTTCTACAATTACATAGCCTTTGACGAGATGTCAGACGCACTTAAGGAGTCAAGCATATACCATCTGATACCTTCTAGCTTTACAGCTATAGATGATATGGGAAGAGAGAAAAAGGTCAAGATAGGAAATTTTGATAAATCGAACGAGAACGAAAAGGTCGGACAAGCTGCTACACAAGACCCCATTTCACATCTTTTCTACATTGGCAATAATGTCGTACGCCTTATCGACACACCTGGTGTAGGGGACCCTCGAGGAATTGCAACTGACGAAGAAAACATGGAAAATATCCTCAAACACTTGGCATTCTATGAACGTATACATGCGGTCTGTATACTCTTGAAACCCAATAGCGCACGACTAAATGTACTATTTCGTTTCTGCGTACAAGAGCTCCTGCGACATCTGTCAACGTCGGTAAAAGAAAACATCGTGTTCTGCTTCACGCATTCTCGAGGAACGCTATACAGACCAGGAGAAACACTGCCTTCACTCAACGCATTACTGAAGAAACTGAATGTTGGTTTAACAGCCAACCCGCAAAATTACTTCTGTTTTGACAGTGAATCTTTTCGATTCTTGGCTTCTGTACAGAGTGGGGTTCAGTTTCAAGAAGACGAACAGGAGATATATGGCCAAAGTTGGAAACGGTCTGTTAAAGAAACCCGTCGTATGTTTGAACACATAAGCAAATTACAAGCTCATGATACAAGGACCACATTAAGCATGAACGAGGCAAGACGTATTATTAATGTGATGAACCAGCCCATCGCAGAAGTGACTCATATTATTCGACGGAATAAAGCACAAAGCGAAGATCTCAAGCGTCAAATCGATTCTTGTGGTGACAACCTCAGTGAACTTCAGGTCAATCTAAAAGTTGAAGGATATACACTAAGATACAAACAGTTAGATGGATTTCCAAGAGTTGCATGTACGCACAATGCCTGCGTCGAGAATGTCCCTGTTGGAGAAGGTCGTGTCATGAACACAATCTACAAACAAATCTGTCATAGCAAATGTCTTGAGTTTCGATCGCCAAAGGAGACAACCAATAATCCACAATTGAGGCATTGTTGGTGTATGAAAAAGTTTGGCTACTTTGGAAACGTGGATTGTGGAGTGTGTACACATCATTGGAAAGAGCATAGGTACATGACCTATGACACAGAGATAGCCGTAGAGGAGTTTCTATCAAAAGAAGTTCAAGACAAAATAGCTTCTGTAACCTCTGCACAGGAATATAAAACCAAGTTGAAAAACGAGGTAGATTTGAAAATAAAAGAGTTAAAAGCAGAAGAAGAAGTCATAATGAAGACAGCAGCCAAGTTTGCTATATTTTACAAAACAAATTCCTTTGTGAAATACGATGATGATGCAATTGATGAGTATATCAAAATGATTATCGAGCGAGAAGAAAAGAACCCGCTTAGAGACGAAAACATGATAAGGAGGACAAAGGAATTCAAGATGCGTTTTGAAGATGAAAAACAACGCTTATCGGTAATAGCTGCAAGTTCACGTTCTGAGGATACAGTCTCAGCTGAAGACATCAAACAGCTTCAGCAGCAGCTCTTTGATTTGAAACATACGGGGCCAACGTTCAAGGCATTATATAAAGATATTTCCCTTGATCCCAATACCAATATCGCTTATGAGAAAATAGCTCCTCAACATTCTCAAAGAAAGCGGCCCAGTTCGGTTCTTTCACATATTCAACAGACTCTTTTCGGGATCGGGAAAATTGCTAGCAGCATACAGCAACCACTTTCTGCTAACTGGTTCGTGTAGTAAGGGTTAAGAGCAGGGGATTTCTAAACAGCATTTCAAATTCCGTTTACATATTTTTCAACAAAACAGAAAGAGATGAAAATGTTAATATGCCGGTGTCATTCAATATTCCTTTGTCTAAAAAGTACAACATGACAAAGATAGTGGCAAAGAAGGCAGTGATCAATGACAGATGGATTTATGGATTTATATTTATCTAATATAGTTGTATGAAGAAATGGAGGAGTGTTTTGCCTGAAACTTGGGTAGAACTTTTAAGAAATGGTTGAAGCATTGCCGAACCTGAAACTTAGAATAGAGCATGAAAGAAATAATATTCAAGGAATTCCTTGTCTAAAGGTTGGGTGGAACATTTAAGGATTACCTTGCCTGAAGATTTCACAGAGCATGAAGAAAATTGTTGCTATTTTCTTAAATGTTGGATAAAGAACGAAAGAAATGTCGCAGAAATAGAGTCCGAAACAAAAAATGTCAGAGGATATTATAACAGTAAATTTTGGATAGACCATGAACAGATGAAAGAATGGGTTGAAGGATAGCCTTGTCTGAAGGTTGAATAGATCATTAAACAATGATGGGAAAAAGGTTTGCTAAAAGGTTGGATAGAGTATGAATGCAATGTTGATGTATTTGATGAGACTTGCTTTTCATTTGACAGAGCAATAAACAGTGAACGGAGAATTGTCATGTTTTGGACAGAGCATGAAAGAAATGGTTGGAACATTGCATGATTAGCTTGTACGTTTGACAGAAATAAAATGAAATGAGGATTACCTTGCCTGAAGGTCGGATAGACCATGAAATAGTTAATCGAAAGATTACCTATAGCCAGATAATTTATTGGCCGGAGCTTGGGGAGAGTATGACAGAAGACAGAAGAATGTTGGAGAATTTGCTTTGCTTGAAGAGTGGATAAAGCACAAATACTAGTGATCGATCAAGGGTTGCCCGATGATTAATCAAGCATGAAAGAATTTATTAGAGGATTGGTTTGCTGGAATGTCTGGAGAATTTCTTTGACTTTGCTTTGAAGGTTTGATACGTCATGGAAGAAACGGGTAGAGGATCACTTTTTCATTTAACTCGAATAGAGCATGAATACAAATAATTCGAGGATTGCTCCGCCAGAAGGTCGGATAGACCATGAAAGATGTAGGGGTGCTTTTGATGGAGCATGAATGTAATCGAAGGGTTGCCTTGTCTTGGATAAAACACGAAAAAACTGATGGGAAAATTTCCCGGCCTGAGGGTTTGATCAAGCATAAACGGTACGATCGGAGGATTGCCTCGACTGAAGATTGTATAATCCATGAAAGAATTGATAAGATGATTGCCTTTTCTGAAGGTTGGATGGAGCGTCTCGTCTTACCGTAATGATAGAATGAGCATGAAAGAAATGTTAAGAGGTTTGAAATGTCTGAAGATTCGATGGAACCTGAAAAATGTAAGTAAATGACATTGCTAGAAGGGTAATAAAGCTGGAAAGAAATGGTCGGAGGAGTGTCTTATGTCTGAATATAGCATGAATAAAAAAGTGATCGCAGGATTTATTTGCCTAAAGGTTTAATGGAACTTAAAAGAAATGATCAGAGGACTACTTTACAGGTATGATGGAGCATAAAAGAAGCAAACGCAGCCTTGCCTTACCGTAGGATAGAGTATAAAGAAACGATGACTTCGACCAAGGAATGGAAGAACAAATGAAACGGTCAGATTGATTACCTAAAGTTTAGACAAAGGAAATGGTTATAAAATTACCTTGACTAAGAGTTTGATAAAGCATCAAAGAAGTGGATCTAGAATAGTTTTGT
Organism: Ophiothrix spiculata; assembly: GCA_000969725.1. Taxonomy (NCBI): domain Eukaryota; kingdom Metazoa; phylum Echinodermata; class Ophiuroidea; order Amphilepidida; family Ophiotrichidae; genus Ophiothrix; species Ophiothrix spiculata. The sequence continues at coordinate 43,416 of JXSR01S073225.1, forward strand.
CTGAATATTTGATTGAGTATAAACGAAATGGTCAAAGGATTGCCTTTACTGAAGGTTGTATTCAATATGAAACAAATAATTGGAGGACTATCCTGACTGGATGAAGCATGCAACAAATGGTATCCAGGAAATTGTCGGGTGATTTTATTACCCGTAGTAAAAACTTCATTTATGATTTAAACTTGAAATAAATGGACCAAGCTGAATTCTGACTAGAGCAGAAGTGATTAGCAGATTGTTTTCCCGTAGCTTGAAATGAACATAAAAGAAGTGGTTGGACTAAATAAAGAAAACAAACCTGTTCGACAACGATGCTGCTAAAAACTAAAAGAGTCAGCCAGTCAGATCATCAGATGTGTCACCATCAAACCACTAATTATAAGCAATTCAGCCGTATCAAACTGCAAACCGCCTATAACCAAAAGAAGGGAATCAATCTGTTTGAAACTAAGGACTCTAAAAAAATACCAAGTCAAATTTGTCTCACCAAATTACATATTCAACAATGTCTGTATCCAAAACATAGCCGCACAGAAACAACTATTCCACAAATGCATAACGTGGGCAACCAAACCAAAGTCAGCCACTTCAATGTAGACATCCAAAGTAAGGACATCACACAAGCTAGCATTGTTGACAGCCTAATCGAGAGAACCAGGCCTACTCAAAAGTGTCGACATCAACCTAGAGTGTGTACTAATATTATATACCAAACCAAGGAAATCGATGAATGTAACAGCATCGACGAAAAAACAATAAAGTCCACTACGCCAATGATGACTACCAAACAAAAGAAGGCTACCAAATAATACTAAGAAAATCTGGTAATTAGCTCGAAAACCATACCAAGAAAAATCACACCGATCGATGTATCCAAGCAAGGAAATGAAGTAAAACAAATTCAAACAGCTTAGAGAGATAAACCAAGAAAATTGATTGATTGATCTAATATTGACATCCAAATCATGCAAAAAAATCAAGATCACCTTCAACAAAAACAAAACACCAATATCGCTCCCTGTTAAAGGAGTTTAAACTAAATCAACAACATCAACAACCAAACTAAATTTTAAGAAACAGCTCTATAACGTCGACAACTAAACCAAAGTCAACCACTCCAATATCAACCGAATCAACAGTGCCGACAACCAAAACGAGAGAATCAATCAACTAAAAAGCGTCGACATCAATAAAGTGTCTACCAACACTGCAACTTGGACCCTTAGTCAACTACTTCGGTGTAGATAACCTAGTTAAGCAAAGACATCATCCAAATCAACAGTGTTGACAAACCAAACGAGAGAATCAATCAACTCAAAAGCGTCGACATCAACCAAGGCTGTCATCAACCAAATGTAGATCAACAATTGTATATTGTTAAAATAGAAACAAAAGTTATCCGCTTGCATGTACACATTCAAAACAAGTGCATCAATCAAACATGTTGTGTGACAACCAAAATGAAAGAATCAACTTACTCAGGAAAGCGTAGAATCAAACAAGACGTCTATCAAGCACTGCAGCTAAGCATCATCAACCAAACTAACAGCATCAATAACCGAACTAAGTACATTCAACAACTATATAACGTCGCCAACTAAACCAAAGTCAACCATTTCAGTGCAGACATCCAAATTCCGGACATCCTCCAAACTAGCATTGTTGACAACCAAATTGAGAGAACCAAGTAAATCAAAAGTGTCGACATTGAACAAGAGTGTCTACCAATACTGCAGCTTAGCGTCATCAACCATATGTTAACAGTATCAACAACAATAAAAATAAGACCCTTAAACATTATTACAACGTCGTCAACCAAACCAAAGTCAACCACTTCGATGTAGACAACCTAAGTAAAGATATCATCAAAGTTAACACTGTTGACAACCAAAACAAGAGAATCAATCACCTCAAAAGCGTTGACATCATCCATGGGTGTCTACCAATACTGCAGCTTAGCGTCATTAACAATGTTAACAGCATCAACAACAACCAAACTAAGACCCTTAAACATTATTACAACGTCGTCAACCAAACCAAAGTCAACCACTTCGGTGTAGACAACCTTAGCGAAGACATCAACCAAATCAGCAGTGTTGAAACCAAAACGAAGGAATCAGCCACCCCAATGCCGACAGCCAAATAAAGAAAACGGAACATTAAAACCATTAGTATTGACAACCAGAGCCAAAGAATTAACCAAACATGAAGTTTTTACCGAATTGACAGTGACGTCAACCAAACCAAGGAAATCTAATAATGCTAATAGCGTCGACAACCAAACCAATAAAATCCACCACGCCAATGTTCACTACCAAACAAAAGAAGGCAACTACGCCATACTAAGAAAATCACATAATTTATCAGCTCGAAAACCATACCAAGAAAAACAAAAACGGCGATGTCGACAACTGAGTCAATAAAGTTGACTAATTCAAACAGGTTCGACAGACAAACCAAGATAAGATAATTGATCCATCCAATTTTGACTAGTAAATAATGAAATAATTCAAAATCGCCATCGACAAAACCAAAACTCCAATATCGCTCCATGCCGAGGAGTCGTCTAAACCAACAACATCAACAACTAAACTAAGATTCAGAAACAGTTAGAACTTGTATAACGTTGACAACCAAACTTACGCTATCCACGTCAGTGTAGGCAACCAAAGCAAGGACGTCAAACAAACAAACAGTATCGACAACACAAACGACAGAATAAACCGACTCAAAGCGTCGACATCAACCAAGAATGCTGCAGATAAACATTATCAACCAAACGTCGTCAACCAAACCAAAGTCAACCACTTCGATGTAGACAACCTAAGTAAAGATATCATCAAAGTTAACACTGTTGACAACTAAAACAAGTGACGTCAACCAAACCAAGGAAATCTAATAATGCTAATAGCGTCGACAACCAAACCAATAAAATCCACCACGCCAATGTTCACTACCAAACAAAAGAAGGCAACTACGCCATACTAAGAAAATCACATAATTTATCAGCTCGAAAACCATACCAAGAAAAACAAAAACGGCGATGTCGACAACCGAGTCAATAAAGTTGACTAATTAATTCAAACAGGTTCGACAGACAAACCAAGATAAGATAATTGATCCATCTAATTTTGACTAGTAAATAATGAAACAAATCAAGATCGCCTTCGACAAAACCAAAACACCAATATCGCTCCATGCCGATGAGTCGTCTAACCCAACAACATCAACAACCAAACTAAGATTCAGAAACAGTTAGAACTTGTATAACGTTGACCACCAAACTTACGCTATCCACGTCAGTGTAGACAACCAAAGCAAGGACGTCAAACAAACCAACAGTGTCGACAACACAAACGAAAGAATAATCAACTCAAAAGCGTCGACATCAACCAAGAATGCCGGTCTACATATAGATACTGCAGATAAACATTATCAACCAAACAGAATCAGCAACCAAACTAAGATCATTCAACAAAGGTACATCTAAAACCAAACAAACGTCAGCCACTTAAATGTTCACATCCAAAACAAGGACGTCAACCAAACCAGTAGCGATAACAACCAATTGACTCACTCAAAAAGCGTCGACGTCAACCAAAAGTGTCTTTTAAATACTGCAGCTGGGCGTCATTAATCAAATCAACAGCAACAAACTTAAACATTAGTCAACAATCATATACCGTTGGCAACAAAAGGAAGTCAGCTACTTCAATGTATACATCCAGAGTAAGGACATCAACCAAACTAGCATTGTTTGTTAACAACCTAAACAAGAGAATCAAGTAATTTATTTGTGTCCACATTAACCAAAACTGTCTACTGATATTGCAGCTTTCCGTCGCCAACCAAATGAACAGCATCAACAACCAAACTAAGATCCTTAAACAATAATGTATAATGTTGACAAACAAACCAGAGTCAACCATTTCGATATAGACAATTTAAGCAAAGACGTCACTAAACCAACAGTGTTGACAAACAAACTAGAGAATAAATCAGCTCAAAGGCGTCGACATTAACCATGGATGTTTACCGCTACTGCAGCTTATCTGTCAACAATCAAATCATTCTTCAATCAAACAACATCCACAAACAAAGATTGGGATCATTAAACTAATTGTATTTCGTCGACAACCAAAACAAAGTCAACCAGTTCGATGTAGACAATCAAAGCAAAGATACCAACCAAATCAACAGTGTTGGAAACCAAAACGGGGGAATCAACCAATCTAAAAACGACAGCCAAAATCATAAAGGCATCGGCAATCAAACCAAGGAAATCTACATCAATGTCGACAGCACAACCATTGAAACCAGAGTCAAAGAATTATCCAACAAAAATTGTCAACAATCGAACAGTAAATAAAAATCCACTTCTATCTCGATAAAAAAGGAAGTCAACGAAACCGTCAGCGTCAAAAGCCAGGCCAAGGAAATCAAATAATTCATCAGCAACCACAATCAAACCAAATCAAGGATGTCAACCAAACCATCATTGTTGAACACCAAAATGAGGGAATAAGACAACTAAAAAGCGTCATTATCAACAAGTATCTACCAATACTCGAGCCAAGCTTAGTCAACAAAACGAACAGCATTATCAACATAACTAAGATCATTAAACAATTGTATAACGTCAACAACTTAACCTAAACCCACCACTTCAATGTAGACAACCAAGCAAGGACGTCAACCAAAGCAATGATGTTGAGAACCAAAAGTTAAGAATCAACCAACTCAAAAGCGTCGACACTAATCAAGAGTGTCTACCAACACTGCAGCTTAACGTCGTTAACCAAACCAACAGCGTTAAGAATCAAACCAAGATCATTCAACAATGTATGACGCCGACAGATTAACCAAAGTAAGTTAATGTAAACAACCAAAGTAATGGCGTCAATCAAGCTACCAGTATTGACAACCAAAACCAAGGAAATCAACCAATCCAACACTGAAAGCCAAACCAAAATTGTATCAATGCATGCGAAATCAAACCAAGAAAGTCTACACCCCTCGAGAGCAAAGCCATTGTCGTAGACAATCAGAACCAATGATTATCCAACATGAAATTGTCAACAATCTAACAAAAAACTCATCTACATTTATGTCGATACCAACAAATCAACCGACAGCGTTGACAACCACACCAAAGAAATCAAATGATTCAACAGCGTCGGCAACTAAACTAGTCCACCACACCAATGTTGACTACCAAACATAGGAAGGCTACCTAGGCAAATCACATAATTTATTAGTTCGAAAACCAAACCAAGAAAATCAACTACACCGCGATAACAACAACCAAGCCATTGAAGTCAACCAATTCAAACAGCTATACAGACAAACCATGAAATTGATCTTTTCAATCAAAATCAACAGCATAAACCGAACCAAACCTAAAACACACCAAACACAGTAAAATCTAAATTGCTTTTATAAAATCCTAAAAACTTAGTTTTATCCCAAAAAAGATTCAAACATTCTGTTCAGGTAGACAATTGTCTACCTTACTGAATTATTTTCTGAAAAAGTTTTTTAAAGTTTCATAGTTAAGTAGCATCTCTCCGATAAAAGCAAATTAGATTTCATAGTGTTACCAATATCGATAGCCATGCCGAGGAAGACGACCAAACCAACAGCATCAAAAACCAACGTCGAGAATCAAACCAAAGTCAACCGCTTTGTAGACAATCAAACCAACAGTGTTGACAATCAAAACAAGGGAATCAACCAACTCAACATCATCGATATCAACCATGAGTGCCTGCCAATTTGCGTAAACAACAAAACCAGCATTCCGATTTGTGACCCATCATACCAAAAGGTACCTTAAGGGTCCCGAAATGAAAAAGATTTTTTTGGGTTTCATCTGAAAGATCATATGTGGCGCGTTACATCAAAAGGTACAAGTAGTCGGCCAAGCAAGTTTCGAGATACAGGCCAATTAAGCTTTAAATTATAAAGAAAATAATAAGAAAACAACCGTCTTTATTCACCATAACTTCGAAACTAAAACTTCAATTTTCACAAGCAATGTATCATTTTAAAGCTTATTTTGTCCTCTTACAAGTAACACAAAAATCTCCAAGGTAGACAACTTGTACCTTTCAATGTAACGCGTCACATATTTTAAGCTTTAAGGGGTTTTCTCTAAGATGCAAATACTCCATTTATTTTCTTAAAAATTTAGTATTTGGTAGATTTATTTGTGCTGATAACGATTCTAAAATAAAAAAATATAGGTCACCGTGCTCGTTTTTGAGATTTAGGTATTTCAAAAAGTGCATATTTTCCTAAATAATCACCCGATTATTTTTTTATTATTATTATTATTTTTATTTTTTTAATATTTACATATGTTAAAGCACTTTTTGCGCTCTTCAAAATACTGAAATAAAAAAATATGGTCACCGTGTTAGTTTTCAAGAAAAACGACCAAAACTGGCATTTTTTGATAAAATGTGATTACTTTGAAGGCACATCTGCGTCTGCATTATTTCCCGCGTATATATTACGCAGCTAGGCGGCGCGTGATTAACCAAACGCGTTAGTAAAGCATGCGTACAGCGTGCATTGACATTTGAGCAAGCAAAACGGATGCAAACATTTTTTTGATTTTTTATTATTTATGAAAAAAATCGTTATCCCGCAGTCGTAAGCAGCTGCATCTCAGAGAAAACCCCTTAAAATGACACCTTCCTTTTTGATTATTGGATGTTTGGTTGCAAAGTTACATCCAAATTGGTAAAAGGCATTGGGCTGATTCATAAAACTATAGTTCTGAGAAAATCAAGTTTAAAGTTTCTGTACTGGTAACAGTTGAATGGAGACAGGATTTTTATCTCGGTTTTTAAAATATTTGTCTTGTGTTTTGGATGTTGGAACCTGATTATTATGATAGAATACACTTCAAAGATAACGTTTCTGATGATATTAGAAATTTGACATATGCTCAGCTTCAATGGCCCATATCTCGTAATTTATAATGCCGACAGTCAGGTACCTTTCGATATGATGGGTCATATTTGTCGGCACACAAATCGATCGAACACTTTTCAAATTACTGATGAAAATAGGCAGAAAAAATAATGAAAATTTCCAGCAGATTTTCTATTGTACAATTTGATAGCCATGATCAATTTCTACAAGTAAGGTGTCATTTAAAGCTTAACATATGAAATGATAAAATGAAATTGATATTAAGAGCCCCCACTGTCGGTGTGAACCATCACATATGACACTATATATTATGTCAATATAATATATAGTGTGGAATAGTGTTGTGTACCCTATCTACCGTGCGAGTCAAAAAAACTGCAATAATTAGATGGAAGCCATATTGTAAGAACAAAAGTAATGTCGAACAAATAATATTAATTTCTAAATAGGTCATGAATTAAGCTTTCAAACGGTGAAAGAATGGTGAAAATTGACAATGGCATTGCGAAGATATCTTTATTTGAATAATATGGTATGAACACAGGTCTGTCCAAATGAGCATACCTCGTCAAACGAGTAAGTACCAACATTGAATAATTTTTGCCAACACCCCTCGAATAATAACACAAACCAATTACATTGCTCTAGTGAAAATCTCTT